>BLXL01001262.1:0-15535 GCA_023170135.1 Acarapis woodi
TCAATTATTGATTAAAAAATAATAAAAAAATATTTTTACTTGAAATCGCAAAAAAAATTTAATGCATTAATTAATGCAAATTTTTTTATATTCAAATGAGGTATTAAGATTTTTTTTGAAATTTTCCAATAAATTATGGTATGAATTTTTCGAAAAAAATTTATCGATTTGGTTTAGTAATAATATTAATAATATATCTAAATTTAATAATAAGTTTTTTTTAATAAAAATTTCTCTGAAAACATAAGCTACAGTAGATATAAAAGTTATTATTAATAAAGTCTATTTTTTTGTTATTTAATCGCAATTTCGATTTAAGATCTATTGAAAATTATTATATTGTACAATTATTTAAACACCAATTTCAAAAACTATTTAATCTTTGTACAATATTTTTTTTTTATTTTTAAGAATTATATTTAAGATAAAAACATCCAAACTTTTATACATTTGAATTTTGTGATAAAAAGATATGATTCTCGAAAGCACAATAAATCGAGGATTTTATATCATAAAAATTAGATCACATTTTGATTGATAAAGTAAAAGCATGAATTTCATAAGAAAACAGATTACAAAAAAAAATTATTATAAAAGTCAATTATAAAATGGTTTATTAAAATTCAAATAATTAAGAAAATGCAAAAAAAAAAAATTGAATGCTACAAAGATTTAAAAATGATAGATTTTAACTCAAAATGAAAAAAAAATTATAATAAATTCACATGTAAATTTATTTTATCAACATGATTTAATTTCTTCATTAAAAATATACTTAATTATATTTGAAGAAATAAATTTGATAATTTTTGGAACGTTTTTTTCATCGAAATGTTAATGATAGGTATGAACTCTTGCAAAACAAAACTAATTTAATTCCCAAATAAACTATTTTTTAGGAAATCGCTTAAACTTCCCCGTCGATTTCGATTGCACCTTGTGATTAGGTTTTTTTCTAATAATTCATCTTTGTATAAAAAATTGCGCAACGTTCGCTGCTGAAAAAGTTGTCTTAGATGACTTGTAGATGATAGTCTTGGTACATTTGAATCATTCAATTGAATGACTGGAATACTATGACGTTTCTGATTGAATTTTTTCTTTTCAAACTTCTGGCTATTATTAATTTCAATTAAAGTTTGTTCTAATTGTATAAATTTGGTCGTAAAGATTTTTTGTACATTTGATGAAACAGAATTTATTTGACGAAACAACTTATTCAAGTTGTCGCTACATAATTCTTTCTCTTTATCTAAGTAATAGAATGCTTCCAGATACTTTGAATTTTTTATAAGCACATGGAGTAATTGAAGCAATCCAAAATGCAAAATATGTTTATCACGTTTGATTCGTTTTTCACTAGAAAAAAGTGAAAATAAATTTAATTATAATATATTTATAGAGAAAATTTTCGAATATGTTAGAAAGGTTAAGGTTTGAGATGTAATTTTTGATATAGTTCAAGATTTCAAATATTAATACTAAAATGTAGAAAAGAATATGTTAGATAATATGACATTTGGGGTAAAAGTTCGAAATTATCTAGTAATGTGAAAATAATTAAACTTTTTCTTTATATATGTATATTTTACTTAATATGAATATATAATTACGGATTATATAACTTTTTTAGTAAAATTTTTACACAGCAACTCACGGATGATAAAATACGAGAATTTATGATTAGAATTATGTTCCTCAAAATTTAGTACCGTTTTTATCGTTTTGTAAATAAAATCATAATTTAATGCGTATTATCAATTTGAATTTATATTACAAATGTCAACGACTTTTTAGTCTGTCTCTTATGGTGAATTAAATTTTTATTACACTTGATAAAAACAATCTTAAACATACATTGCTACTGTAACTACTATTGAGAAATGAAGATCCATGTTAAAATTTTATTAACTGTTTTTGGTTAATTCAAGATTAATCATGTCAAAATGATTTTTCTTTGAATTGAAAAATTGCCAATAACGACAATAATTCTTTATCGAATATTTTGTTCAAAATTTTTTGAATGTTTAATTTTTATCAATATATATATTTTTTTCAAATGTTTAATTGACTTACCAATAGAGAATTTCTTTAAGCGCTTTGATGGCTTGATCATATTTTTGATTTGTAGCTAAACAAACCCCTTTCAGTAAATACAAAAGTGCGAAATTGTCCATGTCAGCATTTGGTTCGTCTGTTAAATATAAGTTAAAATTTTTATTATTCTTTGAAAGCCAGGCTTAATTAATTTTCAAAAATCATAAATTGTAGTTGCGAATCGAATAATTTATGTTAAAGAAAAAATTCGATTATAGCTAAAACTTATTATTTCTAGTTTATATAATCTAGAAAGCATAAATGGTCGTCTTTCTGAAAAAGTATTTTATTTCATCATAAGACTTCACCTGATCAAATTAAAATAAGAAAAATATGTGAATTTGTGTTGAATCTTTTTCTAATTCAATCTTCAGATAAGACTAAATAAAAAATTTAATGCAATTTATTTAAATATGAGACGACCTATTTTCGAAATCATTTAATTTGCTATCGACCTAAATTTAAGGACAAAAGTCTAAAATTTTTTATTGAATAAAAGTGTCAAAGTTATCATTTTAAAAAGTCTTTTTTAAATTAGATGCAATTTTAAATTTGCATATTTTTATGAAAAAATATATTCTTTTTTATTTTATATACTTAAAAAATAAAATTTTAATCATTTTTTCATTCTAGTTATTTGATTAGTCGAATATTATAAAATAAATTTCAAAATTACAAAAAAAAAAATTTGATCTTTTTGAAGCACTGTTTACGTTTTCGAAATCGACTAAAGAAATATCAGTATCAAATCATAAATATTTCTATCACCCTTAAATAAATAAAGCAATATTATGAATAAATTTTTTTTTTATATTTAATATAAATTTGATTTTGAATATAATATTTTTAATATTATTCCAGAATTTTTTACAAATTATTTTTTCTTGAAATCGGGATTGTTACAATGCTAAGAATATATCCAAAAATTTTTCTTAATACCATTAAATTTATCTGAAAATTCTAACAAGAAAATTTTTAATAATGCGAATTAGATCAATTTGAATCAAGAAAATTGAATTTCATTCAAAAACTGAATTTTGTTCTAATAAAATTATGTTCAGATAAGAAAATTCTGCGAAAAAAATATTGAAATAAATGAGAAATCGAACAAAACACAAGTAAAAAAAATATTTTTTAAACTAAATTAAAAGGATATAATTATTAATATATATCAGATATTAATTTAGGCAATTCAATGAAAATAAAAAACTAAAAATTCAAATTCATAATTATAAACTAATGAGCTGATATTATCAAGCATATAATTTTTATTTTATCTCGAAACTCTTCCCACTGATTATTTAAATCTCCGAATTTCAAAAAATTTATCGGGATTTTTTATAATTAAGAATACTAAAAAATTTTTGTAAAGAACTTGATAAAATTGAACTAAATTCGAAAAATAAAATTAGAAATCATACCTTTTTTGACAAGTTTAATCCTCTAAATGAACTGATTTCTATAAAGTAAATTATACGTATATCGAATCTAATTTTTTTGCTAAAAAAACTTGCTTACAAATTTCGCTGCTTGTCATTTATTTTTTATAATTTTAATCAGCTTCAAATTAAAAATGAGAAGTCGATAGCAAAATTCCTCTAAAAATTTTTTTAAGTACTAAGTTTCAAGTAATAATTGTTAATTATAACTAAATCATTTTTACTAATCTCTTTATTAGAGTCAAAAAAAAACATTTTGCAGAACATGGACTTAGGAATTAAATTTAAACGAACACTGTATTATATATGTGACTATATATTTAGTTTGATGCTATTCTAAAGGTCAGATTTTAAAATTAATTTATTTTAAAAATTAATTTTTTTCAATAGATTTGTTTATTGATTTTAAAATTTTTTATACAATAAATCATCATTTATTTTACGAAAAAATCTCAAGAAAATTCAATGCTGAAAAAAAATAAAAATTATAATTAAAAACTATTCAATTTATTATATATCATATATATGTCAAATATGTGCAAAATTGATATTGCTAATCAGAAATTAATTTTAATTTGCAATTGAATTTTCGATTTTAATTTAGCGTAATGTGATTTTTTAGCCATAAAAAATTACTTGAAAAACTTACCCTTCAATTCATCTTCTTCGATCAATTCAATGTTAACTAGTTTGATTATTGACTCCACAATATCTTTTTTTTCTTTCATGTAATTGAATAGATCCAACCAGTAAAAAAGTTCCTATAGTTCAATATGAAAGTTTATGAACAAGTGATTTTTTGTAAAAAGATTTATTAGACTTAAATTTAAATTTTTTTCATTTTATTATTAAAATTAAAAATATTCTTTCCATTCAATAGCCTAAAAAATAGAATATGATGTATATACTAATTGTTAGATTTTTTGTAATTTTTTTAAATTCAGATTACAAATTAATTTTGATTTGTCAAAAACTAAAAAAAATTAAAGTTAATAATAAGTATTAAATAAAAAGAACAAAAAAAGAATTTTAAATAAATCATAAAATTGAAATCTGCTAAAAACATCTATATCACTAGATATTATAATTAGTTGTTTCAATAGATATTGATTGCAAATAACAGATAAAAATTTATATACCAAATTTTTCTTTGAATAAAAATTTAAGGCTGAAATTAATATTTAATAAAAAATCTCAAATTTTAAATCTAACGATTCAAGATTGTTATTTTAATAACTCTCTCAAATTCATAATTGCACGTAATCGAACTATTTTTTCTTTTTTTATACATAAACAAACAAATTTAATTGTTTTTTTTTTGTCCATTTTGATAAATTATTATTGCTAATTATCATGATTGATTTATCAAATGGTTATCATAAGTATAAATTATAACAATTATGAAATCGTGATTGATTTGGTAGATCAAATTTCTTACTTACGATTGCAGGCAAAATAAGTCGACCAGTAGTCAAATATTTATTTGCATTTGTGATACATAGAACATCTATTGTAGTAAATTGTTTACCTTTAGGATATTTAAATTTAGAGATTATACTGGAAAAAGAAAGAAAATTAGATTTTTTTATAAAATTTAAATCTTAAGAAAAATTGACATGATAATATTTCAAAAAGATGCTTAAATTCTTGAACTAAATAATAAAAATTTTATTATTTAGAATCGTTAACATGATAAAATGATAATTAAACTTTATTGAAGAAAATTTACTTGAATTGATTGTTCAACTCCTCATCGAATTGTTGTTCTGTTATTCGTTCAAGTCTCTCTTCAATCAGAGAACGTAGATTAGATTTATTGATGGAATATGGAAGTTCTTCTAGTTTTTTTAAACTATTATAAATCATGTTTATTCCTTCAGTTATACTATTTGTTTGATATGTATTATAAATATCATTGCATTCAGCCCGTGAATCATAGCCTGAACTATTTTCATTATTTCCATTCCAATTAGCATGATTTTCATGTGTCAATTTTAATTTAATATTAGTATGGTTTACGGCAGTATTGTTTTTCGAAAAACCATTACAAAATTTGTACAAATGATGGTTTAAAAAATAAAAATGCATTTGCATGAAAGAAATATACATGTAACGCATAAGTATAGGTGAGTATAAGTCCTGAGACGAGTTCGTTAGAAAGAGAGCAGCTTCGGCCGCTTTTAACCAGTGTTGTTTTATGCTAAATTTTACATTGGAAAAGAAAAAAAAAACAAATAAGTTAATATTGCAAACAAAAATGATAATATATAAGATAAAGATTTTATTAAAAAAAAATTCTATGATGTGTTATGTAAACAAATGACTTAATTGTTTTTTAATTTATTTTTCAAATATTGCAACACAAAAAGCCAATTTACTCATCCATAAATAGGGTTTGAAAATTTTCTTTATAATAAAGAATTGTATTATGTTAAAACATTTTGTTTTTAGAATTACTAATTTTGTCGAGTGAAAATATAGAAAAAATAAAGTAGATTATTAAAATCTATCAAAAAAATTCTGAAAAGTATAGACAACTCAAAAAATCTAAAAATTTTTTTGATAAAAATTTAAGAATTTGATTTAAAATATGAGCAATGGTATCAAAAATATAAAAAATAAAACATATGAATTATGTTTGTGATTATAAAAAACAATATCTTACAAATAATGTAAACGTAAAAATTTGTATAAAATGTATTATACAAAACTGATATGCAAAAAACATTAATTAGACATAGAATTAAGTTAGACAAAAATAAAAGTGTATCTGAGTGAAACTCAAACACCGAAAATCACGCTAAAAAACTTGCTTTATTTATATATGCATTTTCATAAATGTAAAGAAATTAAAGAATCAAAAAATCTTAATTAAGATAAATAAACTTACGCGAAACATATAGCCAATTCATATTCGCAATGATACTGTAACAATTCAATAGGTGTGTTTGATGCTAGAGATAACTCAAATTGTTCTATTGCGTTCGAATACTGCCCTGAAAGTTGTTTTACTTTCCCATCTAAATAATGCAATACGCAACTCTGAAACGAAAAATAAAAACTTATTATCATATCATGATAACTTTACTAGCTATATTATTTTATATTTTCGCAATTGCTTTGTAGGAAACTTGCCATTAATAATTCAACAATTACAGAAACAAAAAAAAATGTCTGATATTAATAGCTTTAGTTTATCTAACTTAGTTACATTAATAACATTTATGCTGAATTATGCTAATTTTAGCACTAATATACTTACGAGACGATTTTCATGATAGTTCAATTTTTTCAAATTTAAGAAATTTAAATAAATAATAAATTTAAATAAATAAAAATATTTAGGTCGATTCATTGAATTGAATTTTTTTTTAAATAAACTTAATTCATTTGAAATAAAAATTTATTCTGATAACCTGTGTGCTTTTCGTATTCTGTTACTGGTGATAAATCATATATATTTATAAATTTAAAAAATTTCACTTACAATTTCAAATTGTTTTAATGCATGGCCTAAAATAAGTTCACATGTATTAAAATTTGTAACTTCACCTAAATTTGAAAAAAAAATTTATTATATTTTTTTTTTGGTTTGAGTCTTAAAATAGTGTTCAGAAAACATCAATTACCATAAGTTTCTTGATAATGAATTTTGTGGACAATCTGAAAAATAATAGCCAACATTTGGCGAACATGAGGCTGAGATGAAGCATTTTTCAAAGCTATTTCACAATCAAATGAAAAATCAATATCGAATTTAATAGTTGATTGAATAAAAGTAGGTAAATCTTGGATGATCTAAAATAGGAAAAAATTTATTTAATTTTAAAATTGATCATTTGAATAAATTTCATAGTAAAATTATTTACTAAATAAAATTCAGCCATTCGAAATCATATGATATATGTTAAGATTCATACATGTGACAATCTATTCAATTAATTATTAACGATAGCCATGTAAAATGTTTTTTTTTTTCATGAAAAATTTGTTGCAACTAATAGATAGATACACTTCTATTGAAAAGGATAGCCATCCAAAGAAAATAAAAGGTTGAAAACTAAATTATCACTATTCATATAGTAGTAAATTTTTTTCTTAAAAAAATTCCAGAGAATTGATTTTTTTTCAATTTTTTCAATTAGCTTAGAAAAGTTGTTCTATCAAAAAATAATTGGTGAATAATAAAATGCCATTAATTTTCATGCAAATTTTTTGTTTTCTTTTTTAATTATTATTTTGAGAAATTCAAAAATCGATTTTTATTATTTTTTTTTTTTTGTAAGTTTTGTTTTTTTGTGATTGCTTTTTGAAAAAAGATAAAGTAGTTTGCTTTTTAATAATCTTTAATTTAAATAACGATTAAAATATATTTTAAAAAACTTAAAATGCGCATGTGTTTAAATTTTGTGACAAAAAAAATAGTCAAAAATTTTGAAATCGAAAGGCATGAAAATTATATTCGAATGCATGTAAAACAAACAAAAATTTTTTTAAGTTTCCTGTTAATTAAAAGCACTTGTGTGGATAACGCTCTACTAACTTTTAATTTTACTCCACTCAATTGCTAAAGATTCTTTCAAAAAAAATTTTTTATCATTAATTGAATGAATAATTTATTTGATTAAAATGATGGATTAAAATTTTAAAAACAAAACTTACCATATTTATGATACCCAAACCGAAAAATATTCCCATTTTCAATTCATTTCTAGAACTCTCATTTTGATAGAATGTGTGCCTTTGAAAAATGTCATAACAAGATCTGAGTTACGTGATTTATTTTGGTGTATGAGTGATTGAGAAGAAAATTATATTATTTTGATGAAATTGAAGTTTTCAAAATTAAATTATCAGTAAAAATCATAAATTTTTTACCAAAAATAAAAATACAACTAGATAAATTAATAATAAATTTTAAAAATTTGAATAAGACATTAATTAATTTTGAGTTTCGTATCAATTATACATGTCCAATTGATTTTATCTGCCTTTACTGAGATTAGCAGAACTAAAAATATTGAATTGAAATTTATTTTCCATTTGAAGAAAATATATTGAAATTTTAATCTCTATACTCATTGTGAATCTTTTTTGAGATGAACGTGATAAATTGTGCTACTCTAACTACTATAAACGACAGAAATTCTGGTAAGAATGTATGATTTCACTGAATGGAGACAAAAAAAAACTCTGTTAATTTAATTTTTCAGGTGAAAAAATTTAGTTCAAATTTGGAACAAAAATTGAATTCATTTAAAAAATAACTTTGATTTCATGCGTGATAATTTTAAAATACGTGCAAAAATATTTATATGTTTCATAAAAATAAATCTTAAATATGTCATATTAAATTCAATTATGTCAAAATTTTTCTTGATTTAAATTTCTAAATGTTTTTTTATGCCAATCGAAAAAATTTTTTTTCTTAACATTTTATAGTAAAAAATCAAAAAAATAAGACTATGAAAATATTTGATATAAAAAATGGATTTATATAATTGAATTAAAGTTTAAAAAAATTGAACAGTTGATTAGTATAAAAAAAGCTTATACTCACTTGTAAGCATTAAAGCATGCTTTGAATTTGACAGGATCACAAATTTTATTTAAAAGATTTTTTCCATTTAAAATCGAATCTAAAGCTAGTTGGAAAAGCATACAATCTGCGTAGCAAAGTTCTGCATGAATTTCTTCTGTAATTTGCATGCGTATAAAGTAATGAATTTACAAAAAAAATGATGAATTAGTATTTTGAACACTGGTAGTATCTATTGAATGAGCTATACTACATCTCTACTATAAAAAAATGATTTAAATAATTTTTTTACTTAAGTATCAAAAAATAGATATGATTATTTGATAAAAAAGATTTTCTAATAACGATAATTAATTTCTTGCATGAATAGCATTAAAATTCAGTTACATAATTACTAATTTATCATATGTGTGTAATTTGGCCACAAAAAAAATTATTTTTGTTATGTCGCTTACCTTCAGTATAATAATTAGTTTTGATAGTGCTCGAATAATTATCGAATAGATTGATTCCTTTTTTTGGTCTGCGTTTAATACACAATTCGATACAATCTTTAACGTTTTTAAGGGCATTTTCATTTGAAATCTAGATTTAAATTGAAAAGTAAACAGAGTTAATTTTATTCATCACTATTTAACTACATAATATTATCAACATGAATAAATAATCTAGAATTTTTCATTTTTTTTTTTGAGTATTAACTCCCAATAAAATAATATTAGATTTATACTTTTTTGATGTCAATATAGTTTTTATTTAGGCAATTAATTTTTTATAAGCGATTGTGATTACGAATTTATAGATAAGAAAAATTTCGCATTCTGTAGAACAGAAATGTAAAATATTATTCATAGATTATTTTCAAAAATATTCACTGGTAAAAAATTATATGATATTTGATACTGATTATTTAGAATAAAATTTATTTTGAAATATTATTGAGATATTGAACTTAAATTCGATCCTAGCAATATTTTTAGTGAGACGTTTAGATTCTTAAGAATTATTTTTCTCAAAATCGAAACCAGTCAAAATATATTTGAATAAATATATTCCGACATATCTAAATATCTTGAAATTATTTGATTATAATTTTGAATTTGAATCATAATTAAACAATGACCTTTTTTCATCAAAATTTTTGTTTTTTAAATTCGAAGCATTTCGTGAATTTTTATTTTTTTCCACTTAATTCAAAATTTTATTTGAATATTAATTCTAAAATAAAAATTCGTTTGATATTTATGTTTTATTAGATCTATTGTTATTATTTATATGGTTATTTGGAAAAAAAAGCATCATATAATTATATTTTGAATATATTTTAGACTAAAACATAAACATTGTACACCTATTATTGAGTCTTATTAATTTTTTTGTGATTTAAATTTTTTAATAATTGTAAATATCAGCCGAATTAAACTCAAATTAGAAAAGGTAAAGTTTAATCTATTTATTATGAAAGAATAAAACTGAATCTGATTAAAATGAAGTGTAATTATGTTTTTTTTTTCAATAATAATAAATTTGATAATTTCAATGAATTGAAATTAAAATTCTGAATTTTCAATTATACTAATACGAAATTTTATTGTAAGTGTTAGAATTCAAAAAAACATTTATGGAAATATGTCCATAAGAGATATAACAATAACATTAAAAAAAACAAAAAATCTGAAATTTTAGTCATTATTTCATTTTTTTTCAGAAATTTATAAAAAATATCTAACATTACACCTTGACTAAGCTAACTATTTTTTTGAAGAAACTATAAATCATTATGATTCAATAGATTCCAAATTTCCAAGTCATTTTAGAAAATAATCAATGTAATTATTCATCTTTCGTCATTTTACATAAAAAATCATCTCTCTAATTCGTACATAAGAATTTTCGAATTTATATGATCTTTGAAAGAGCATGATAACGGGAACTATATATGTGATTATAGAGACATCTAAAAATATACTTTTCGTTTATCAATTTTTTTCGTAGCTTTTTTTAAATTAAAATTAAATCAAGTGTGATTACCAAGCTAAGTGAATCTCATTCAACAAAAAACGTGGGAAAATCTCAAAATCCCATACTCTACATTCAAGTGCAATCTTTTTGATTACAGTATCACAATGCAAATGAAATTAATTGCACAAACTAGATTAATTTGATTTATTTTGTAATTTGCTAAAGTTCGACGTTGATTAATTCAAAGGTGATAAAATGAGTTACAATCTTGTTAAATTAATGCTTCCAAATGCTTTTAATGTTGAATGATGTTAATTATGCTGATAAGCTCTCCGATTTTATTTTTTATTAGTAGGTAAGTTAATTCCCACTGAAATAAGAAGACATAAATTTCAGCAAAGTCTTTAGTCAATGTATATCAATTATTCAAAATTGTATTTTGAAATCTATATCATCGATTTAACTAAAAATATCGGCAAAATATTTTTAAACGAATTCGTAAATTTGTTTTTACATCTATTTTCAATTATTTAGATCCTGTATATATGAAAGAATTTTTTTTTGCCTCAATTTATTTGAGTAAATGAGATTGTAATAGGATAGGAACTTAAAAAAAGTTATAATTCGATTTATAAAATATTTTTTTTATTTTTATATTCTTCAAATTTCAATATTAAATTTATTAATAATCTTAAAATTATTCACTAATGCTTAGAGACAGAAATATATCAACAGGAAATCAAAAGCTAGAAAATTGGTGACTTGATCAGGACTTTGAAAATTATTATTATCCTTTGTTTTCAAATCCGTTCATTACTGATCTGATAAGAAAAATTTTCTTGTTTCTATTTTTTTTTGATCAATAATAATTTTTACTTTCACTTTAATCGTTTTTTATAATTTTTGTTATTTGTTAAATTGTTATTTGGTGTATATAAATCTTCAAATTATTATAGATTTTGATTGACTTTTTGCAATCAATTTTTAATAATTATTTACATGATTAACATAATCAAGTATGTGAATGCTGAGATAATGAATATTTTTTATAAAACAGAAAATTTCATTTTTTCAATTTGATTGGCTACAAAGTAACTTATTTGAATTCTTTTTTAAAAACGAATTGATCAGTAAATTCTGATTGAATTTAAATGCAAAATTCAAGTAATTTAAGATCGTTTAGATGCTAATTTTACCACACTATTATCATTTTCAAATAGATGCTAATTTTATAGGCATGTTCACACACATAAAAAAATTGAATAGTGAATTCGATTTCTATTTTTATTTTTTCAATCATAAATAAAGAGTTGCATTTCTGATTTTTTACTAAACATGGACACTGATTAGAATTTTATATAGTTTATTAAACACTTCTCAGATAACTAAATAAATCTTTTATTTAATTTTATAGAAAAGTTTGAGTGCTTATGACGATTCTAAATGATCAAAAGGTAAAAATATGTTTTATTGTCACAAACAATCGTTATTTTCGAATAACTAATATTATCATTCATTCGTCGTTGCAATAAGTCAAATATCGGACTCATTATTTGACAAAAAAATTTATGACTAAACTAGATAATATGAAATTTTAAAAATAATATAAAGTAGACTGAAATAGATATTCGATTTCCACAAATTTTATTATAATTTATTTTGTATTATACATAATTTATTAATAAAATATTTTATTTAAAATTTTAAATTAAATAGTCTGTGAACTTTATTTTATTTTAATATATTCCATTTAATCTTTTGATTAAGGATGGTATTAGAGCTTATCTATTTATAAATCTATGTTTAGCGATAATTTTAAATATAAAATCAACATATTATTCAGGTAATTAAAAAAAAATCTTGATTCACTGCCTTTAACTTTCTATTAAATTATTTAATGCTAAATTGAAAAATAATAAGACTAATAATCCTAAGAAAATTATCACTTATAGTTTATATTACTAAGTTAAAGATGTTTTATTAAATATCAGTTAAGTATTTTTTTTTTGATAAAACACAAGATAAAAATTTTTCTATCAACATCTTAATTAACCATTATGGTTATTTTATTCATGTAGAAAATTTCGATAAAAAAATTTTATTTTAGATTCAAAAGTATATGAAAACTTCTAAGCATCAGACTATTTACTAAAAAATTGATTATAAAAGAATTTTAAAATCTATCCATGCACAAAATTTGACTTGTTCAAAAAAAATTGTAAAAATCATATTTTTATAAGATCTCAATTAATCCATTATTTTACTAATTTATTCTCATAAATAATCAAATATTCATTAAAAAATTTTATTAAATTAAACAAACATAAATTTGATTAAGTATTTGATTAGTATTATTGCCCATTTTAAGTTTAATAGTGACAAATTCAAGAATCCTAAAAAATTTTAAAATTATAAAGGATTGATTATAAAAGAAAATTAGAAATTCAGTACTTTCCCAAATAATTATTTTAATCTAACATTTCAATTGGCATATTAGCATTAAATTTTTTCTTTGAAAAGCTAGTAATTATCGAGTGGTACAAAAGATTATCTTAATTTAGTAGCAATTTGTTATCATAAAGTTGTAGTTTTGAAATTTCATGATAACCGATATTATTACGAAAGTTTTCGTGATATTTTCTTAACTAAATTCTTCAATATCTGTTTAAGACTTGGTTTTACAATTTCAAAATTTTAAGCAAATTTTTTTAGCAAAATTTTCAATCGTATATATTTTTTGAATTTTTTTACGATCACCGACTCAAATTAATTTCATTTTATTGAATTTAGATAAAAAATAAAAAATAATTCAGAATTCAAGATATTTAGAACTAAATAGTATAACGAATATTTTAATAGGCGAATTGATTTTAATTTTATGCAAAGAATATATTTTTTTCGAATAAATACTTAATAAATAAATTATAGCTGTTGAGTTAGTATGAATATTAAATTTGTGTGTAATTTTTTTCGAAATTTCTTCAAACAATTGATAAAAAAAATTGCAGAAAATTTAGGGAACCTAAAGAATTTAAAATATTCATTATTTATTATTATTATATTATTATTTATAAACCACATAAATTGATAAATTCGAAATTTCTATTCAAAATATTGTTTATTATATTTGAAATTTTTTATTATTATTTTAAGGAAAAATTTAGGTAGCCTAAAAAATAATTGCATACCTTATTTTTTATAATAATTGCCTGAATAAATGAACAAATTGATTTGATGTGTTTGATGTAAAGAAGATTTTTTTGAATTTGCAGATTTTTTTCAATTAAATTGTTTGCTTTTTCGAATTGATTGTTAAAGAAGAAATTCAAGATTTTTTGAGAATCTTGGGGGATGACGAATTGACCACTTTTTTGCGATAAAAAATGCATTGTAGAAGAACACTAAATTTCACTTGTTTTTCCTGGATTAATCGTTTAGAAATTAATTTGAATAGTTTTTTCTTCTGTGTATTAAAAAATTTAATATTAATTTAATTACTTATTTTATTATTAAAGGTTCTCAGTTTGATGCTTTCAAAATAGTTAGAAACAAAAATTTAATCAAATATTTTTTTCGATAATTCAAATTATTTTAAGATTATTTCGGACGAATATTCATGTATTTTAGTTTATGATTAAACTGCAATATTGGTAATCAACTTAGTTTTATGAAAGTTTTTATTTTAAATTAAAAATTATGTTTTAACAATCAAATAAATTTGTATAATTTTCTTTCTACAAGTAATTATTAGAATAAAACTTTTGGCTACGATATATTATGAATTTGATCTAAGATTTCGAGGATATATCTATTTGGCGAAAATAAAATTTTGAATTAGAAAATTAAGATGAAATTTGATAAATTTATGATTAAATAATTGACAGAAAAAACTTTTTCGACATTGATTTATCACAAGATGAATCTGCTTTTTTCAATCAAACAAACAAAAGATGAAATTATTTTACTATATGAAAAATTTGATGAATAAAAGATTAAAAGCCGCTATTTTGAAACTTAAAAAAATTTCCGAATATTTTCTTCATTTATTCTAAAATTATTAAATAAATTATGCAAAATGATCGAAATTTCTAATTAATTTAATATTAATTTGAAAAAAAGAGAACAGATAAAAATAAATTGGACAAAAAAAACTGATAGAAAAATGTCTGGACAGGGAAAAATTCTTTTACCATAAAGATCATTAAATAATAATGGACTACATTTACATTTATTCTTAATTTTCTTTCCGTCAAAATTCACTGTTCCTTCGTTATCCTAAACTCTTTATAGGTTTTAGGTATAATAATATTCTATTTATATAAACTGAAATTATCATATTGATTTTTAGACTTTGTTGAAAAATAATAATCTAACATTTAATTCTTTAGATTACCTTGAATTCTGAATTTCTTGTATGTTTTTTTAAGCAATCATAAAATTTAGTACAGAAAACAATCATTCTGGCCTTATTATGAAACTTCTCTTAAATAAATAAGAA
>BLXL01001271.1:0-19755 GCA_023170135.1 Acarapis woodi
TTTGCAAATAAAGAAACGTGAACTGCCAAAATTCATACTATTCATGTGATAGTAGTAAGAAAAATTTAATTTGATTTATTTTTTGTGAAATTTCCTCTGAAGAATCCTTTTAAGATTTCTAGCGAAATTCAAAATAAAAACTTTAATTCTTTTTTTCTAATCTTGTTAAAGTGAAAAATTTTTTTTTTGATGATCAAGATTCTTTTTTTGCTTGATTAGGCACATCTCAGAATTTCAAATTTAACAAACACCTGTGAATAAGTCTTTACATAATTATATACAGAAATCTATTAGTTAACCATTATTAACTTAATATCCACAGACAACTCATATCACCCGTTCGAGATTTTTTACACATCTAAAAACACACGCACACAATGAGGCAAAATTATTTCTGATTTTGCCGACACAAAAACAATGAATTTTTTCCAGGGAACTTATAAATAAAAGATATCTTTAAAAACTGAAAAAAAAAATCCATTGATGGTATTAATTTTGATAGCTTTATAGATTCAGGCGGAGAGGTTTTTTAGAAGAAAAAAAAAATGAAAAAAGGGCGTCTTTTTTAAATTTTCTGGCTTTTAAAAATATGCTTATTTATTGATAGTATTATAAACTTATAAATGATAAATTGTAATAGTGGAATGAAAAATATTGTAGACAAAAAAAATACGGACAGGCATTGAAATCGAAAGTCGGTTTTAATTTCGAGTTTCTATCTTTTGATAATGAAAATCATTGAACATTCACTAATAACTTAATTGCATAAACTAAGATGCATTTTTCAATTTTAACTAATGAACCTTAATTAAAACTTATTTTGTTATACATATTAAAATAAGCTAAAATAAATCAAAATAAATCAAAATCACATGATCAAATTTTAGCCAATTCAAAATATGTCTAGATCACTTTCATTTTTCATATTATAAATATGTTTATATAAATAGGGTTTAAATGAATTTCATTGTTTTTTTTTTTTATTTTTGCTTTTATGGTTTTATTTTTAAAATCTTACGAATTACTTTAAATTATTAAAATATTGTTTCGACCTATTATTCCTTTTTTATTTATTTTTAGTTTTAAATAATTAGCGATTCCCTTAGTTGTAAAATAATTCTAAAAAAAATGTTAAAATGAGATTACAAAATCTCCGATATCTTTACTTTCGTCATTAATTTATTCAAAAGATTTTTAACAGTTTTTTTTTTGTACATCAAGTTTATTTTGTAGATATCTAGCAGTAAGTGTAAGTTTTTCTTATTTCAATAGGAATGATTATTTTGTATAGCTTTTTCTTAACACATTGTTAAGTGTGTGAATTGAACATCGAAATTCAAAATTTTTCAAGTGCTATTTATATTTTTTGTAGCTTGTGGTTTACGAATAGTGAAAAAAAAAAATAGTTCGCATTGATTAGTTTCTCTTCAAAAAGATTTTTAAAAAATTTTATGAAAAATATATACAAAGTATAATGATTCTTTAAACAAAATCAAATACGGAAAAAAACAATAGTTTTAAGATTTTAAAAATAAAAAAATTAGTCTTTAAAATAAGAAATTAAAATTTTTGGTTTATATTCGAATAATTTAGCTAGTAAAAAAACTTGCTAAAAAACAATGAGAATAGGTAGACCATAAAATTATTTTTGGTTTTGCAGATTTAATAATTAGGATTAACTTTCAAAGTTTTAGATTAGCGAAAGTTTATTTACTTGTATTCTGGTTGTAAAAAATATTGTTTCAAACAAAAGAATAAAAAAATTTCTAGAACAATGCTGAATCTAAAAATAAGGTTTAAAAAAAAAAATTAAATGATCAAACGATGTGAACATGAAAAGAATTTTCAGTGTATTTTCAAATGTTTTATAAAAAATTTGAAAAAATTAGATTCTAGGTTCAAAGTACGAAACATAAGATTTGTTGAATTCAATGGAAGATTAAAAAAAAATTTTGTTAAAAAAATTTCTCAAAGTAAGGTTTCATTTTTTGAAAGCGACATAGTTTAATTTCTGATATAATAATTAGAAAAAGTAAAAGTTAGAAATATTCCATCTTTTATTAATCAATATTTTTTACAAAAGATGCAAAAATTTGAACATTTTTCGAAAAAATATGCATCGATTTATCAAATAATCTTCAAAATATATAATTCAAGTTGTTTAAAAAAGAAAAGCAAAAATTGAAAATCAAAGTCACATCCATGAACTTTATTATTAGTCAAAATTGTCAAATTGAATTGGAAAATTTTATCTTTTCATCTCATTTTACTTTTGAAGTTTATTAACAATTTGTCCAATTTTTTTAATATCTTTCAATTTGGAGATTCCAATAAATATTTTAAAATTCTAAGGATTTCATAATAAAATGCAGAACAATAATTACACAATGTGTTCATGAGTATTTTATATATTGTCATTTTTGAATTATTTAAAAAAAAAATAATTTCCACCTCGAAGTATAACTTAAGTGACGATCATTTATCTTATATCTGAAGTTGAACTTAAGATAAACATTAGTAGGGCTTGAATCTCAAAGAAATCTATTCAAAAGTTTTTTTTAATTCTAAATTATTGAATTCACATTTATGATAAAGAAGAGAGAAAAAAATAATGAAATTTGAAAATTGTTGAAGAGAAGAATGAGTCCAAAGAAAATGAATTATTTTTAAAAAAGAAACAGAGATCTTTTTTTAATATTTATTTTTAAGTGAAATAATCGAGCTATTATAATAGGATGTATTTTTCACAAACATTGCTAGAATTTGAAAAAATTATTTGATTGCACTTCGTTTTAAGTTTTAGAATTTCGACAAATTTATGCTTATCGTGTTTCCTTTTCATTCAGGTAATATTTGCTCAAGATCTAACTAACGGTTAAATTAAAGGATTAAATAACTCAATAAAAATGAAAAAAAAAATTTGTCAGTATAATTAACACTTGGAATTTTTGTTTTTTTTTACTTTTTGTTTTAACTTGACAAATAAATAAAATAAATTTTTCGAATTTTTTCAATATTTAATATATGATGTAGTTCTTTTGTTAATTTTTATAACAAATCTATACATTTGATTTCATATATAAAAATAAAAATGTAAAAGATTCTTGTATCAATAAGTGTGAAAAAAAAGTATTATTAAAATTTGAGACTTATTTTAATACTTTAACATATAACATGTGGTTTAAATATTTTGACCTTATTGTTATTTATAATGAAAAAAAAACAGATTTGGAATGAAAGTTAAACTAGAAAATGGTTTTCTGAATAATTATTTGCTAGTGAATTTGATTACTAAATGATTACTAAGTATTCGTCAAGTATTGAATGAAATGTACATTAATTCATGAATTAATTTCTTTTTTCTTTACTTTCTCAAAAATTTGGATCTGAATACAGTTTCTGAATATTTAATCAAAAATTTTCTCGATTCCTATTTTAAAATATTTGAATTTGTCATATGAAGAGCGACTCGATGTAAAAAATAATGAACGTGTTAATTTGAAAATAATTTATTTGATTTCAAGTTTAACAAAGTAATCAATGAAAATACCTTTAAAAACTTAATTTTATTTTTTTATAATTTATTTTTCTAATGATTATGCAATTATAATATAATGAAGCTATCTAATTTCAAAATATTTCTGATTAAAAAATTACAGAAGTAATTAAAATGATGCGTCCAATAATTTGTCTAAGAATATAAAATTTTTAAACAATTTATGAAAATTTTAATTTGAAAAGATATTTGCTTAATTTTGAAAATGAATTATTCTCTTATTTCTTATCTTGCACTTACTTAAAAGTTAAAAAAAAAATTATTTTGAAAATTTAGCCAAGGTTTTGAAATAAAAGCTTGTGAAGATTAAACGTATAGTAAAAAAAAGTAAAAAAGATTTCAAATAGGCAATCAACAGAGGACCAAAATATTTAATCAAATTGAAAATGTACACGTTAAAATATTTAAGAATAAGAGTACTGAAAAAAAATCTGGCAAAGGTATTGATCTAATACTTAAATGCCTATGTCTAATAATTTTCTAACAATCCAAATTTACCTTTTTAAAATTAAAAAATAAAATAAATAAATAAAAAGCTTTCAATAGAAAAATTCGCACACTAAAGTGGATTAAATTTCAACATTTGGACAGATTTTCTTTTTCTAAAAAAAAAAGTGCAAATGTAGTCTTGAAAAAAAATATGCTTATTTGACCATAAAACGAAATTAGTTTGATGTATTATGTGTATATATATATATATACACATTTAATATCTTAGGAATATGTAAATATTTTTCAGTGAAAAAAATTACTATTGAAAGTTCACATTTCTTTTTCTGATAAAATTGAACCGATAATTGTCAACAAAATATGGTCAAAACAATTAATGGCAAATATTTTCCGGCCTTCTGTTCCGATTTATTCTATTCGAATACTTTTATAATTAAAGCTAACTCTGTTTGCCAAATAAAGTTTAGATGCTCAAGTTTAGTTAAAACCAGAAAATATATTTTAAATAGATTACTCAGATTGACTTTAACTGCAATTCTTTTCAAATAAATTTCTAAAAAAAAATTTTTTCTACGATAAATTTGTTTAGGAGATTAAGGTTGATCAGCAGTAATAATCCAAAATAATGATTCTGTTTGATTTTAAAAAAAAGAGCTACCTGCGTGCTACGATTCAACTAATTAGAGATTATTTTTTCGGATGGCAAGTGGTCAGAAAGAAATTCATGTTATTTTGCTAATAATTTGAAATTCTCAATATCGAATTGTAAATAATAATACGTAGTTTGAGTATATGACTTTTTTCAGTCATGTTTCACAAATTTATACTAAATTTCTTTCAAATTTAAAGAAATAATACTTTATTGTATACAAAAACAATCTGGTCATTTTATTATAACTAAGTAAGATTATTAGCAACAATTAGAAAAATAGATTCAATTGTCTCAACATTCTAAAATCAATGTATTTCAATTTTTCGATTAAAATTTAAAAATATTTTGCTCAATATTTTTTTATTTTTTCTAGATCAATGAAACTGAATAAAGTCCTTACGATTTTTATTAAATAAATTTCTGGTATTTGAAATACGAAACGCAAAAAATTATACAATATTTTTAGTACCTTGAATGGCTTAATGACAAAAGATAGTTTGATAATTAACTATTTAGAATAGACAAATAAGAATATACGAATCATGAATATTGATGAAAATGTTTTTTTTTCCAGATCAAAAATTTATTAATCATTTTGAAAATTTATAACTTTCGCCAAACAAATTTTTTTGAGTATTTGTCGAAATGAGAAGATATTAAGTGAACATTGAAGAAAAAAATAATTTTTAAAATTTGGAAAAAATATTCGCATTTATTGAATATAGCTGAAAATCTAAAACTACAAATATGAAAAATACTTTCTGCTTAACGTAAGAAGCAAATTTTTATTTTTTTGAAATCTCAGTAAAATAATAAATATTAAATGCTGCGTAAAAAATTTATCGGCAAATCTGTGATTAATTTTTTTTGTGAGGCGAAAGCGATTTTGTTAATTATGTGATTTAAAATAAGATTATGAAAATTTTATTCATTCTAATGATTGTAGTTAACAATCACAAAAAAAATTTATCTTTTCAAAAAAAAATTATAACTCAAACTTATTCACTTTTCTGTTTGTTATCGCACACATCAGTAAATTATGAGCACGTTCCAAGACCATGCTAATTTTTAGTAAAATAATAAAAAATAGTTGCTTGCAAAATAATACTAAAAATTCACAAATTTTAGTTAGAAAAATCTAATCATGCAATATTGATATTTTTTTTGATGAGCAATTCCTGAAAAAATTATTTTAAAAATATATTTGTCAATTTAAAAAAAACAAATATTTATTCATTTGTCAATTCACTTAATTTATTAAAATTTTAATAAAATTTTAGATCTGGCTTTAGATCATAAAAAATCTAAAATAAGATTCGAAATTTCCAAAATAAAACTACGATAAATTTACAAAAAATTTACAAGTTGTCCAATTCAATCAATTCAATCAACCGCTTATCAAAGTTTTGATGGTAAAATTTTTAAAAATCAAATTCAAATATTTATTCAAATTCATTTGTGAATAGAAGACTCAATTATCAAAATTTTTATTCATATTTTTATATTAGTACACAAGATATTATTTATATTTTATTTTCGAAAAAAAAACTAAGCACTGAATGAAATTTTCGAACAAAAAATTTATTGGTAAATTTGATAATCGATCAACAAATTGAATTTTCATTAGAATTGTTTTCTTTTTTTTTTTTTGTTAATTCTCTATTTTTTTTATGTGTATATCTCATCAAGATTTTAAACAAGCATTATGAATTTTATTTCATGAGCAAATAAATTTATAACAAGGTGTGGTATACACAAAACAATGTTTTCTGGGCGGTTAGTTGTCCATGGATTTATTATCTATTTTTTTTTATAAGAATAAAAATTATATAAAATTATTGAATCGTGCCTTGATATTTTAATTATTAGACATCGAAAGTATTTTAAATAAAATAAGTCAATTTCTGTTCATTAAAAAATAAACACATATATAATGGAAATCTTAATAAATATACATTCTATTTAAAAAATTTAATTTTATGCATAAATCTAACCATGAAAATAAATAATTCGCATCGACCTTCTAGCAAAAAACATATCAGATAAATTTATTTGGCATGTCAAACACAATAAACCATTTAATTATGATTTAATAAGTTGGCCAGGCTAATTTTTACAAGGCTTGATATGGAAATTTGAAAATTTCGAAACTGTTAAATTCATGATTATTATGGTTTTAAAATTATTGATTTAATAGCTAAAACTAGCCTTTCATTTTCTTTCATTTAAATTTTTCGGCATAATTTAAATAGTATGATAATAAAAAAAAAAGGTAGTCGTATTCAATAATAGTTAAAATTTCATTAATTATTTAGTTATGTTTTTATCCTAACATTCTTATTTTTCATTAGTTTTGCGATAAAAAATCTGAAAACAAAGTTTACGATTAAAAATTAAAAAAAAAATTTGAAAAAACTTGAATGGATGAATTGAAAAAATGAAACTCGAATTAAAATTTACAACTAATTTTTAATTTTGATTCTGGTGATGATTCATAAAAGGTGTTTAATGATCAATAATAAATATATATTCTTTATAAAAAAAATTAGTAAAGCAGATTTGTAGCATTAGTAAAGTATATAAAATTATTTATTATTAAAGCAGAAAACAAATCAGCAAGTAACTTCATTTAACTTTCTTCCACATTGTATCAAATATCTATTTCACATTATACAATCACCATTATCAATTTCTCATCTGCCAATATAAGCTCACCAAGATTTGCTCCCAGTGCATGGTAATAATTCATGAATGATTAAAAATTGATGAATTTCATTTTTAAAAGCTATTTAGATTATCATCAACTATGAAGCTATTAATGATCGATGAAAATTTCGATTTTTATTCAATTTTTACTAATTTTTTTTTTGAAATTAGCCTAATAGTTGGAAAAAATTAAAAAAAGAATAATCTTGAATATATAATAATTACACTTTAGAAAAGTAAAATATTTATGTAATATACCATGTTAGGATGATTCTAAACATAAAATTAGCTAGTAAGTATGTTGTAGCTCCTATGGGTATAGTTTATGTATTAACGCTAATATGTGTATCATATTAATTTTCTTGCATTCTCTTGATACTGAACTAGCTTAGTATCTGCAATTGGAATATGTTTACTGGTAAAGGCAACTATAATTCATCAAGTAAACGTGAAATAAAAAAATTTTGTGTTTCTTAGATTTGGAAATTGTTTGGACCATAAAATCGTGTATTATTCATTTTTTGTAATGCACAAATTATGCGAAATTTTATTTATATCATCTAGATTTTTTCTGCACATTATTTTGAGGCCTGCTTATAAAATCAAGTTTTTTACTTAATTTAAATTGTAAGCAGTAGCTCTTGTGTTTACAACTTAACACTACTTAAAACTTCTTTTGTATATTCAAATTGTATTAAGCGGATGAAAAAATAATTCTTATTCTAAATCAAAAGGTTTAATTATTGATTTAAGATTTTAGAAATTTTAAAATAATTGATTATAAATCCAAGTGTTACTAAAAAATGAATGGTAATATTATGTAACTTATATAAAAAAAATGGTGATTGCATATTCCATGGTGAAAGCTACTTGGATATATTATTAATTCAATTTCAAATGCTAATAGGAACAATATGATAACATATTACATCCAACTTAGCATTTAGACCTAATTTGCTTTATATAAGAATATTATAGAGAAAAAAAATCCCAAAATTCAATGAAATTTTATAAATATTTTCTATTCAAAATTTAAAACTTACTCTGAAAAAGAATGAAAAACAAAATATAACAGAAATTTAAATCATCTCCATCAATTATAAAATAAGAAATTTCAATAATCGTCTAAATTCACTTGAAGTTATTCAATTCAGTTAATTAGCTAATTATACAAATTTGTTTGTCCAAACAAAGATGAAAAAAAATTATAGTTTTATATAAATAAATTTAAGTAGTACAAAACTATCATTTTTGTCCAAGGATAAAGCAAAAAATTAGTCCCTAAGTGTTTAAACTTATATTCAAAAACAAACTAAATAGTAGTTTTACATTAATTTGTTGGCTATTAATGAGAGCTATTTGAAAATGAATAAACGAATTTAGAATTGCACTTGGTGGGAAGTTTTTTGTGGTATATCGTATGTAAAAGGATCAATTAATAAATTTAAAATCTCATTTTTATGCAATTCTAAATTTTAAATGTTAACACTGGTAAAAAAACTTAAATTCTTAAGATAAAGTATTTAATTTTAAAAAAATTAATCAAACGCTTTATTTAAATTAGCTGCAAATTTAAAATTAGTCAATTTTGAAAACGGAGTATCGTTTTGTGGCTTCAAATATTATGCCTAGGAACTAAATTATATAATTTATAATATGTGCAATATGACAAAGCGAGAATTACTTCAAATGTGTGAAAAATAATAAAAAAATATCAGAATAAATAATAAAAAACTCGTTTTCATTGATATTTCAAGAATTATATACATACTTCAAATTATAATTTTATTGTCTTTAACTTTAGACGCCACAAAATGTTTAACAAGCGATCGAATTTTTCAGTTTTATTTAGAAAATTGAGAGTAAAAAATTAGTATTAAAATATGTTTGAAATGAGATGTATTTAAGAAATAAAAAGCTATTTATATGAAAAAGCCAATTTTTATATTTTAACTAAAAATTTCTAAATACATTGTAGTTGAACAATTGTGAAGTTCTAAAAAGTATTAGAAAAGGTGAAAATTTTTTTTTAAATTTTCCCTTGTTTTTTTTTTATTTTAAAAAACCATAAAAAAATTCTGAATGCGCTCCATTTTGCTTGCAATATTATGCACGACTTGAATTTAACCAGAAATTTTATAGACCCTCAAAAAATAAAAAAAAATATATATATCTGTGGTAATAAAGCATACGAAAGTATCTTAAAAGAATTTAATTCAAAATGTATCAAGGATTTCAAACAAACGTTAATTTTTTTAATTTTTATATTGGTAAACATTTTATAACTTTTTCAAGTCAAAATACAATTAAAACGATTCAATAAATTAGACTAGATAGATTTGAGATCAATAAACTTTAGGTGACTGGCAAAGCAAAATTAAATTAAAAAAATTTTGAGCAAGACTTTTCATCTTTTCAAATGAATGTTTTTATTTGTTTGTATTTTTTATAAACGTGATCATCATAAAATATTTTACTATTTTTATTCTTGACATTATATTGTTTGATCAAAAACAAATTGAATTTTCATTATTCATACAAATAATGAATTTAAATTTTTAGATATCAGTAGATAAAAACGGGAATTCAATGTTAGAATTTAAAAATTTAATTTTTTTAATTATTGATTTAATGTTTACTAATTCATTTTATCAAATTTTCTAAATGAAATCAAAAATAAAGAGCTTCATCTAAAACAACAAAAAAAAATTTTCGAATAGTTAAAATTCAAATTTCTTTTATCTCTTCATAAAGGATTTAAAATTAAAAGTTTATTTATGAATTATTTCAATTGCTATTTCAAATAATAGAGAAGATAAATTTGCGAATCGAAAATAACGGCTCAAATAATTAGAACACATGAATTTTAACTCTTTACTGAAAATTTGTCACACAAAATATTTTTGAAGTTATTCTCGAACTATTCTGCGAATTATTTATAAATCGGTTTCAAATAATAATTGAGACAAAAATGTCATCCAAACAAAACATACTTCCGGTTTCTAGGCAACTTCGGCTATCATTCAACGAGAGATTTTTTATAGCTATTTTTACATTCGTTCCAGACAAATTAGTGCTACAAAATTTATTGCTTAAATATATAACAGAGAGGATATCTTTTTCATTTTATTCTATTTTCTTGGTTGGCACAAACTAACTTTATATATCAAAAAAAAAATACATTCAATTTAATTTATTTTATGAGAAATAAACAAGGCCAAAAGTTCGACTATGCTTCGAAGATGCCAATAAAATTCTTAAAGCTTTTAAAAAAAAATTGGATTCTTTCATTTAGATAAAAATTTTTGAAGAATAATTTCAATTGACTGCTTAATTACTCATGATAAAAAACCTTCAACAGCTTATATAGTTATCAAGTTAAAAGCATTTAAAATAATTTCAAATTATTTTAGCCTAAACAGATACCATATTTTTGATAATTCTAATGAAATAATTCTGTTTACCAGAAAAAATTTAAATCAATGATTTTTTGATAAATTTACTTTTATTTTTCTATTTTTATAAATAATTTGCTGCAATGATAAGTTATTCAAGTTTATGATAAGTCAAAATGGGATTGATATAGCGTTTTTTATGAATTTTTATATCCGAAAATTGAATGACGTAAAAAAATATATTAAGACGAAATCTAAAATTTTTAAGATTTTATATTTAGAAAAATTATATCTAAGAATGTTTTACAATTTTCTGGAAACATAAAATAAAGGCTCTTAGGCGGAAATAAAATTTTAAATTGAAACATAGAAAATTTGTTTATAAGACTCTTGCAAAAATTGCTATTATAACAATATAAATGAACAAAACGATATAAAATGTCTTGTCGATTGACCTAAATCTTTGATAAAATTTGTTTGATGTTGACTTGTAGTTTTATAAACTGGAAATTTCAAATATATTTCAATAATATTACAATGAATCAAAAATATAATCTCAAGAATCAGTAAAACAATAAACAGTTTATGTTAAAGATTTTTTAAGTTTAGAAAACAAAATGTAAACTATATTTTATTTAGAAAGCTTCTATAATGAAATGAGCAAATAGAGGGAAAATTTCAAATCAAAAATTCTCTTATGAACAAATCTTGATTCGAATAAAGGTTATTAATTTTGCAGGTTTAATCTTTTTATAAAAAAAATTTTTTTTTTGATTTTTTTGAAATTTAAAAATAATTTGTAAAGAAATAGTTAAATACTGTAAAATTAGAGGCTAAATCATTTAAATTTGACACAAAATTCTTACAAAAGCACAGAGTTATTTTTTTATAATAAAATTTTAGTAATTTTTTCGTTTAAGAAACACAAAATTATTAACTTAAAAACGAAAAATATACAGAGAAATATGTATTGAAATAATCAAAAATAATTTTTTGAAGTGTTCATTATCCTCTTTAATGTGGTTGTCTAGTCGAATTTAAATAGGTCATATACCTTAGTTTTAAATAATTTATGTTTTGATATTTAAAATCAGTTTCCTTTGTCAAAAGACAGTAAACCTTTGTATTTGAAAAAGACCTCTTACATTTGAAAATCACGAATTAGTATGTAGTTGTTGGTAATTCAAATTTATAATATTGTTCGTGTCAATTCTACACATGGTACATAAAACTTTTCTAGAAAAACCATAATTGTTAGGAAAATTTCATAATTGATCATAGCTGACGAAGATTTCGGAATTTTATGGCTTAAAATTTAAAAAAAAAAAACGGAAATGAAACAAAGTTTTTACATCCCTGTTTTAATATATTTCAGTAGGTTTCGAATCTTTTTCAGTACACCTTAATTTGCAGATTCTCAGATAAGAATAAATTATTCAAAAAAGTCATCGTCCGTAATATTCGCATGAACAAATTTTCAGAGCTTCAAATTTTGAAACCATTATTGGTTTATATTAATAAGCTAAAACTATTATCATTTGATCTTTGGCATAATTTGGGCAATAAGTATTCAATTTTCAATTCGCTGAATTAATTAATTTGACAACCTTAATGTATGTATCTGAAAAAGTTAATCTCAACATTTAAAAAAAAAAAATTTTTAAATTATTTCTTAATCTAGTAAAGCGATCAAATTATATATTAAAATCATGCATTTTGGAAAGATATTTAAAAAAAATCTATAATTGAAATATAATTAAAGATGCCTGAATAAAAACTTTCTTTAAATTTTTTTGTCCTCGAAAAAAGATATTCAAGAGCCAATCTTTTTTAGTAAAAATTTAGATTGAGATTTTAAAATTATGTATGAATGCTTTTTCATGGTGTGTTTTAACATAAAAACAAAACACTAAGTGAAATTTTAATAATTTATTTGAAAGTGATGCCAAATTCGAATTTCAAATTGTGAAAAAAACTCAAGGATTTTTTCATTTTTAGTTTTTGTTCCAAAAAGTAAGAATTTAATTAGTGATAATTTTTTTTATGATTAAATTTATTTTTATTAAATTGAATAATTAGGTTATTATTAAAATATTCACATATATATTAACTAAATAATATTTATAGATTTTTATAATTTTTATATTATTTTAAATTTTTGATCACAATTTTTCTCAACATTATGAAAACAGCAATCAAAATAGCAATCACAATAGTAAATTATTTTAAATCCAATTAATAATTTGAAAATATTTTGAAGATTGCATTACATTAAAGTCATAGATTTTTTTATTATAAATATAAGAAAAAAAATTGATCAAACCATATATTGAATAATATTATTCATAATCAAGTCAAATTAATTATAAATTCTATACGACATATATTTTGAAAATGTATGATGAAAAATTTAGTGTGTTTCAGATTAAAAAAAATGTCATCAGAAACCATTGATTTTAAAAAAGTAGTGAATTTCTTTAAAAAAAATCAATTTACCTTATATAAATTTTTTAAAAATAAAGATATATAAATGAAAAAAATTCGATTTTTTTTCGCGAATATTTTACGAACTAAAATGTGGAATTATTGATTAAACGCATGTTAATATTAAATTACTGTTTTAATTTCAAAATTCAAAACGATAGCTCTAAGTTATCACGATAAAATCCAATATATTATTAGATTATAAAAATAATTGCTTTTTTTTTGAGTGAAGCAACTATTAAAAAATTTCTCTGAGCAGTAAAATAAGGCAACGATTGACAGCTGAAAAGATTTTTTTTTTTACGGATCAAAATGATAAAAGAAAGCAGATTATTTTTCATGAATTTCTAAATACGTGTGGTTTGAAAATGATTAACTTTAGAAGGATTAGCGATTAGATCAAATTTTTAAGCAAATTTAATTTAATTTTTATAAGGCGGAAAAAATTTTATGTATGTCAGTTTTTGTGAGATATAGGCATAAAAAAAACCTTGGCTATTGATAAATCTAAAAATTTTGATGTTTGCTTATGAAAAAATTGGTAACAAATTTTATTGTATGTAAATTTTTCATTAATTTATTTGATCTTTATTACACTGTGATGAGATAAAAAAAATTGTCTATTTAGCGTTAACACAAAAAAACAAATTCAACACTGACAACTAATTAATTATCCTAAGTGAAGTATTATAATTGGAATGCTTAATTTATGATGCATATTTTACAGTAAGCTATGTTATAGAAACAGCAAATAAAGAATAAAAATTAAAAAGGCTTCTATCTAATTTTTCAAACCGTAGAAAAATATTCATACAATTAAATCAATTGGAAAATTTTTAAAATAAATTTTAAATCTATTGAAAATCTTTGATTAGTCAATTTATAAATTAAAATATTTAATTGTTGTCTATTGTAATATATATGAATTATTTTAGTAGAGAAATAAATCCAAAAATGAGATTTTTCAGCTGTTTTCTTCTAAATTCGAATTAAAAAAATTATTTTTTATCAAAAAAATTTTCTTCTTAATGGTTTTAATAATTGGTAATGATAAATTATCAGAATTAATTTTCAAAATATATCTTATTCTACAAAATTTTAAAAGAAAACAAAAAATATTCAAGCCAAAAGACAATGGAGTTGAATTTGAACTAAAAATTTTTTCGCCTTTTGGTTTTCATAATCTTTTTATATTTATATAATATTTTGACCAAAAGAATTTTAAACTCAGTTTGGTCAAAACTTTAAGTAGAAAAAGAACGAAATTCAATATAAAATTTTTTATCAATTTACCGAAATATGTGCACTCAAAGTAATAGAAATCGAATGCATTTTCAAACACTAAGCTTGCATATATCAAAATTATTTTTGATAACTATTTGATATTTTTAGGTGCGATCTACAATGTCAGCTTGCTCATGTTTAGATTATAAGCTAAAAAAAATTTAATTTTTTAAAATTCATGTCAGCGGGTGTATTAGCGCACAGAAAATCTATGTGATTAGAGTTTATAAAAATTGAAACTAAAAATTTGAAATTACATGTTTTAGAACGTTTGCTAGGAAAAATTCTTTGAATTTCTCAAATTTCGAAAATTCAAATTCATTCATTCATTTCTTGTCTTTTTATTAAATTTTCTTATTTATTTAGATTACATAAATTTTAAATTATTTTTAGCAAAAATTAAGCAAGCATTCGAAATTATGATTAAATGTAATTTACTTACTTGGAACAACATTAACTAAAATATTCTTTTTTTTGAAAATGATTTTTTTAGATCATCATTCTTCCTTATCGGTTTCAAGAGCCTATAAAATGCATTAAAATCTAAATATAGTCTAACGAGATTTGTAGGCCGATTCACAAATATATTTGGACTTGAATATATCATTAATAAATTAATAATTTCAAAATATGACTTAGTATTCATTCATTAATTTGATTTTAGGAAAATTAAGAATTTTATTCAAATTTTCGAAAATTTTGAAAAAAATTTTAGGGATCCGAACTAATTTTTATTGAGTACTAAAAAAAATATTTAACAATTCTTAAAGAGTTAAATTATTTTTTGCTTTTTTAGTATTTTAAAAATAGATCAATATCGAGGTTAATTTTATGAGGCATTTCAATATTTACAAGATATTATAAAGTTTAGATTGGAAATTAAACAGACAGAAAAAAATTAAATAGAAACTTATAAATTATTATTGACGAGCAATTACCCAGACGATTTAATGATAAATAATAGTTTTCCTATCTAAAACTTGATCCGATTAGATTTCTAAAATTATTTTACATACGCGAATATCAATAAAAAATCGAAATTTTGGCAACGACAGTTTTATTTTTTTTTTCTTAAAATGTATATCTCGAATCGCAACCCATGCCATGCAAAAACTACTAATCATATATTATATATTTTGGTATGCAGCTAAATAATAATTAAGGTATTTGTACAATAATTGTGTCTATAAAACTGCATATCATAAGTAAATTTTTTATGAATTTATTATATAGAAAAAATGTCTCTCACCCATTGTGATCTTTGTTTGGGTTAAATGAAACATAATACAGAGAAAAATTTAAAAATATTTTATACATATCATGAAAAGTTTAAATATCAAAAAATAGTGAAGATTTAGCAAAAATTTTTGATGTTAAGCAAATATATCGGTCATTCTCGAGTAAATTACACCAAAAAAAATTAAAATTGTTATCTAATTATATCTAGTTAATAAAATAAAAAAAAAGTTGTTAAGTCGATAAATACTATCATATAAACTGATGTAAAATGATCTTTTATATTTTTCCATCATATTGAAGATAAAATTAGGATCAGTTATGGTTAATTCAAGACCACGTTCTAATTGCTTTTAAGTCAGTGAAATTTTATCTTTTAATTGTTTATTTTACAAAATATCTTCTCTTCAATGTATTAAAATTTCATACTCTAAATACAATTTAGACTATTTTGCTCAGAATATTCTTCAGAAATCTTTATTTGAATTTGCAAAAAACATCACATATTGAATAACCTAAAGAATGTTTCAATGTACAGATGTACTATTAATGCTTAGCAATAAGACTTTTGTAATTCTAAAACTACTGACGTATGGATAGAAGTGATACATAGATTCTTATTTCTATAATTACAATCTGATTTTGCCTCTATCGCTAATCAAACATCTTTAAAATTTTAATTGAAAATTTTTTATCTTAAATTTTTAAATTTAGCTAAGATCGAAAGCGAAAAAATTTTTGAAGGAAATAGAGTCGATAGGCCATATTGAATTTTTTAATATTAAAAAAATTTTCAAATGCTAAAAAATGCATATTGTTGATTCATTGAAAAATGTCATTCTAAATATAATAGTATTGACCCACTAATGTCATAAAACATTTTTTTTCAAAAATTTCAAATTTATATTTGATTTGATCCATCGGAAAAAATACATAATTATCAAACTTAATTTTTCGATTTACTTTATTTTACATTCAAAAATGTTTTGAAATTTTTTATTTCTCACTTTTTTTGTTAATTTTAAATCAATATTTTAAGTGAATTTAAAAAAGTTCGGTCTAAAATCGTTTGGCCATATAATTTTTTCAGAATACATTCGGTGTTTTGTTAGTAATTATTATCGATAACTTTTTATTTATAAATTATAAATATATATATAAATTTTCAAGTATGTACGAGCTATTTTTCCAAAGATAATATGACATAAAATAATTGTGAGTTCAAATAAATTATTGTTAGTCTATTTTACAAAGTTACACTTACATGTAAATTGCAAGAATAATCCGATGATGGTTAACAAGGTTAAAAATTTGCATCTATGATTCATTTTGAATTATTTTGCTGTTTTTAGAATTCACTTAAACAGATATAAAATTTTCGTTATAAAATTTACGAATTACATTAAATTATTCACAATTTTTGAGCTATGGATAAACAATAACCGCAAAATATTAAATGTTCAAAAAATATATTTTGATACCTCTTACAAAAAATCTTGATTCAATATAATAAATTCATTTCTTGCTAATTTAATCTTTCTTGTAAATTGAATTTCGAATTCCATAAAATCTATTTATAAATTATAATGGAAAAATTTTTAAATTTATAGAAAAAAATATAAGCAGTTAAAAGTTAAAAAAATATTAATCAGACGACAATTTTGATTGAACTAAATTAATGGCAGCAATTATAATTAAAAATTCTGTTTAGAAACACGTGAAATCAAGTCTAATTCAAAGCTGAAACACAAAGATTATAAAAAATTTAATCAAATGATCTCTAAAATAATTTCTAATAAGAAATAAAAAAACATAGAAGGTTAAAAAATTGTTGAAAAATAAAACATAAATTTTTTATTTGATTTTCAATGAAAATTCTTTCAGTTTTTTTCGAAATCGGAATAATTTATTTTATTTTAATTGATGAACAATTATTCGATAAAATTATATTTATTTTGAAAATTTCAAATTAAAAAATAAAACAAGTAATCTTAAATCTTTTAATTTTACGTATTCATTGTAAGTTTAAATTTATTAGAAAATGAACATAAAAATATTACACTGCAGACAAAATAGCAAATAGTTTATAAAAATATCTTTTATTTTTAACTATAAGACAAATTGAAAAATAAAATATTGAAAGGGCCCTGCGTGTAAACGAATTTTAAAAAAACTAGATATTGCACACTAATGAATCCTTTCTCTAACTTGATATATTTACTCTCACTTTCACTAGCAAAAAAACTAATAACTTTTTTTTTTTATTTTGTAAAATTTTTAATTCAGAATGTTGGCAAATTGAAAAAAAAAACTTTTGGGTGCGAGCAAACTCGAGTAAATTCACAAATAAAATTACCGAACTTGACTTCGCACAAATTTACCCATTTTTTTTGTCGTTCTAGTATTTAATTGCTGCAAATTATTTCTGATTTTACGTAGATAAAATATTGTCGATTATATATTTAAGAGTTTTCGTTTCTAATACAAATTAATTTAATCGAGATTATTAAGGTATTTTGCTTAATTTTTTTTGATTGCGAATTTTAATTTATTCGCAATATAGTTTTTAAACAAATGATAAATAAAATTATAATTGTAATAAACATAGGTTTTTGGAAAAAAAACTCAAAAAATCACCAAATAAAAAGATAGGCTTTCTGCGATCAAAAAATTTGATAAAAAAAAACCTCAACTTTCTTGTTTGAATTCCAAAAGCAAACTGGACACTAAAGAATTCATATACTGTTTTTTTTTATTTATTTCACTTGATCACCGCTAGGGCTCGAACTTTACTTCGTTTGAGAGCAATGCGCTTCCTTATCTACCAATAATCAATTCATTATTAATTTGTATTAATTTAATATATAAGATTATTTGAACCGTTAATTGCATTTGTAATATATGTAAATTTTTATATTTTATATTTTCATATATCCAAAAATAAAATATAAACTTAAAAGGTAAGTAAATAATCCGATTTAGTACGCACCAAACAATTATGATTATAAAATATTATTCTTAGATGTTTCGAATTCCAAAAATCATTCAAAAATTTTCTTTGCTCTTAATTTTATATTTGTAATGATTTTCTCTCTTTTAAATGAATCAATTCGATACAGAAAGAGATTATAAAACAACTTAAACGGAAAAAATTTTTGATGATATCAAATATGTCCTAAAGTTTTCAAATTGAGAATACCCGCCTCTTTTTTTGAATTACCCTCCTTTATACTTTTATGATGAGTGCATTAGAATTCACAAAACCAAATATTCAAAATTTAGTGATATATGGAATATTAATAAAAAATTTTTTTATTTAAGGTTTTGAAAATTTCGAAAAATTCAATTACATAATGTGTGAACTTATATTATTTGAATCATATACAAAAATTTTCAAATGTTTAACACATTTTTTTCTTTTTTTCCAATTTACTTCGAATTTTAATTTAATCCCTTTACACATTTATTTATTACCTAAAACTTGTAAACTAATTGCCTATAGAAATCAGAAATAAAATCAAACAAACTTAAATTTTTTTATGTTTAAGAATTTCGAGACTTAAGAATTAAATAATCGAAAAATGATTTCCAGAATTAACGATAATTTTTAATTCTAAATATTATGGGAAAGCAGTTAAAAATGTAACAAACTTTGAAGTGATTGAAAAATTTTATTTGCAGCGGAAAACTCATTGAATCTGTGGCTGTGAATTTTAAGATCTTTGAATTTTTTTTAATTCTTCGATAATTTTTTAAGACGGCATTTATTTACTTTTTTCAGAGCATAAAATATTCTTTTACATTTGCAAAATAAATTCTTTAATCCAAAAAGACCGATTTTTTTGTCTACTTATATATTAAGACCGTATCTTGAAATATATTTTTTCACACATATTAGTATATATATAACTTTAACTTCATTTCAGTTTTTTTAACACATTAGGACAATTTAATAAATAATCAATGCGAATTACAATTTTAATATTTTTTTT
>BLXL01001272.1:0-11098 GCA_023170135.1 Acarapis woodi
ATTCAATGATTAATAACAATAATTAAAAAATTTTTAGAAGCATTAAATTCTTCACTTCTTTTTTTTATTTTTTAAATTCTAGATTACAAAATATTGAATGTAAATAAAAATTCACTCATATTTTAAACTCAATTTCGAAAGACACTCCTAAAATATCTTTTATATCGGTCACTCACAAATCTTGGACTCTTAATTTGTCTGGCTATTTTAAGTTCGAAAGACACGTGCAAGGCGTCTGTCAAAAAGTCTAATCAATTTTTGATTTTTTAATTTTGAAATGCAAAAGTGAATTAATAAAATATACAGAAAAATTTTTAATATTCAAGTTTTAAGCAGTTTTTGAAATAAAAGCTTAGTTTTATGATAAATCGAAATTTATAGAATTATTATATTTTTTAGTTAATTTAAAGGTACATGTAATATATCATATACTTCTCAACTTCTTGATGTAATTTTTATATGTCAAACTTCTGGACCATATAAAAATAATTATTTTTATTATTTATTCTAAAAAAAATATTGTTTCGTCATTTTAAAATTAGTAGATGCAAAAATTTAAACAAGATAAATTTTGTTTAGAAAAGCTACAAAAGATTTTTGAATTTCTAGTTTCTAATATCGTTCCTTCATTTCATATTTTTAGGTGAGTATTGCAAATAAAAATTTAACCGAAAAGTATCCTAACAAGTAGGATAATTTTTATACAACAAAGCAAAAATAAAAAATGAAAAAAAAAAATAAATAAAATCAATCATTCGAAGTTTGAATCAATATCAATTTACAAAGATTAGGAAAACCAATTTATGGGATGAAACTTTAATATTTAAACACTGTCGCTATTTGATATGAATTATATTGTCTGATAAAATAGTTATTCAATATGAATTGCATGAAAATTATTTTGAAATATATAAATTCAGAGCATCGATAAAAATTGATCCAAAATCGCATTTATTTATGTTAACATACGCGAATTCAAAAGATAGATGAAAAATAAATTATGAATATGTAGCAAATAGTCATTAAATTTATAAAAATTTCATATTTTGATTTCGCGCTTAACAGATGAAATCAAATCGAAATTTTTGGCTATCACCCCCTAACCTATTTTAATTTAGAAGACCTTTTTAGATTGAATATCACAGTTAGTGACCTTTAAAATAAATTGCAAAAATTTAAATTTAGACTTTGATCTATGTTTGATTTGTAATTTGATGGGAAAAATAGTAAAAAATATTATTATTTGAATATGTTTGGATCAACAAAAAAAATTTCATTCAAAAAATAAATTTATATTTTTTTCTTTTTGAAAGAAAACTAAATGGAATTACTAAAATCACGTGTATCGGATTCAATACTTATCTAGTTTTCCAAGAAAAATTTTTGTTTGAGCACTTTTCGTCAAAAAATTAATCATTTAGTGAATGCATTCTAGAAATTTTAGTTTAAACCTAATTAGTTGAACACAAAGTTTAAAATTTTCGAAATTCAAATATGTAGTAGATATAATAAATTGATTTGGTTTCAAGATTTTTTTTCTGAAAGACGACTTGAGGTGTTAAAATAGTTTCAAAAATTTAAGCTTAAACGCTTCAAAAGTCAATCAAAATAAATCTAAAAAGCTTGTAAACTTCGAAAAAAATTTAAATTTCGAATTTTATAGATACATTTTAATGAAATCGAAGCTAAAAATTCTTTTTTCATCTTGATTGCATATCAAGATGCTAAATTTTTGAAATTTCAATGATTTTCATCAAAAAAATTTAAGTAATAATAGCTGTCGAATTTCATTACTTAGATTTTAGAATTAATTTTTGCATAGAAATCGGTATTAACTTTTGAAATAGACGTTTCAGGAAACACTTTATAGAAAAATTTGTGCTGATTAAAAGCATACAAAGGCCCTTATTTCATAAGATTTTATTTTGAAAAATTCAGTTCAGTCAATTTTATTACAGACTACTAAAATTTTATATAAATAAAAAAGCTATTGCCTTTTAAAGCCATAGCAATCAAAATATTCAAATAAGATTTTAATATTAATTAAAATTAATTCTTAAAACTGTTTGAATCGGACAAAGAATAAATAATAGTAAATCGTAGCTACTAATTTTTAGCTGAAACTAATCGCACTGAATAATTGGTTTTTAATTGTCAATTGCGAATCAATTAAATGTTGAATTTTCTTAATAGTGATATATTATTGCAAACGAGTTTGATTAGTGTATGAAATTAATCTCTTTCTTTACGATAAAAAATTTAAATGCTTATAAAATTTTCAAATAACTAATTTCAACAACTTTATCCGAGTATATTTTATTTTTAATATTCAATTTTCTTGAATTGAACTTTGATAATTGACCCTTCGAAATTTTTTGATCGAAAACCAAAATGTATTCTTACAAAAAATACTTTTTTACACTTGATTTCTTAAATTCAAATTCGACATATAGAACTATACTGATTAATAATCATTCATAAATTTTGATCAAAAAAATCTAATTAGTTTTCTAAAATTTAATTTTTGATTTTATTATTAAATTGAAAATGTTTGGTCATGCAATTAAATTTTTGCGTTTTTTTTTTTAAATTCTGAATCAAGATGTTTAGCAATTGATCGTTCAAAAGTACATGCATTAAATGGTAATATAAATATTAGACTAAACTGACATATTTAAATTTCTATATTTTTTGTTAGAAGCAGCATTGAGTTTTTTTTTTCATATAAGAAAGAGTTTGTCAAATGCGTTTCGAAGAATTGATTAAGTTACTGGTCTAAAAGTGTGAATGATAAAAACTTAATGGAACTGATCATCGAAAACAGATCATATTATAAATAATTAAGTTTCAACTTTTGATTTTTTATTCATTTTTCAACTGCCTCGCGAGCAAGATATCAAAAAATCGAATTGATATTCAATAAACTGAATTTTCTTTATTATTATACAAAAGTTTTAGCTGTCATAAATCCGATTGACAGAGAAATTTGAAAAATCAAAATATTTATTTGTCATTTTTGATTTCATATAATACTCTAATATTTTTGAATTTTAGAATATAGTTTGATTTTAAAAATAATGTGAATATGATCTGGCTTCTTATTTTTCGTATTTTATGTTTTGAAATATTCTCGGAAAAAATTTCAACTTATAATTTATGTCTTAGGTCTTATTTTTATTTTCCAAAAAAAATCCCTCCTTAAAACTGCTGCAAAATCTTTTTTAATAATTACTAAAAACTATTACTAAAAAGCGAAATACATATCGTAAATTTTATTATTTATAATATATAGATTTATTTAATTTCAAACCTATTGAAACTTTAATATTTTCATTTCATTTTAAATATATTTAAAATTTAAGTAAATTCTAAATATTAATTAGTTGTATCATATATTATTAAGAATTAATTCAGATGGAACCATTATTGTCACAAGATTATTTACAGATAAAAATCTAAGATAATGTTCCCAATCATTGTTTGAGAGCCTACTATTTCAAATAAGTTTTAATGTTTCGTAAATGATACAAGTCCTAATTTAGTAATGCAAATTTTTATATTCAAAAGCATAGAAGAATTTAAAAATCTTTTTTAATCTTTTAAATATCTCACGAGACCTTATTTGAATTTCATCTCATAAATTTGAATGCATTAGTAAATTAAATTTAAAATTTATTTGAAGTGTAGATTTTACAATTCACTTATTAAATATGGGTGAAATATAATTTATCAAAAAAAAAATTTGAATTTGGTTAAAATAAAAACTAGATAAAGAATCTGAAATGCACGAAATAATTCATATAAGTAGCTTGAAAAATAATTTTAATAATACTTAATCTTATAAAATATTAATGTTCTAAAAATAGCTTCCTTATTTTGGTATCTGACAAAGGTGTCTATTCACAAAATTTTTTATTTTTAGAAACTCTAACAATTTAATCTACTTCATTAAATTATTAGTATCTCGTTGATGAATAAAATAAAATAATTTCATATAAATCAATGGTTGGGTTGAAAATCATAGTTCAAGAGTGATAACGTGAAACGAAAATAACTATCATTTATACGTTGATAAAATAATTAAATACATATTTGCATTAAATATAATAAATATTCTGAAAATAAATTATAAAAAACTTTAACAAGGGTGTTAGTATTTTTTGCAATTCGTAAAGTTTTTTTTGAGAACTAGTAAAAAAAGCATAGAAATCATAAAAAGAATATTTTATAGATTTCAATACACTATTTTTATTATAAAAACATTTAAAGTTTCATTGATAAAAAAAAGAGCGACCATGCACATTGTGTCATGGTCTTTAATTTTGAGAAATTTGTCAAATAAATTACCAAGACAATTTTTTTTCATAATTTGCATTAAAAAAAATCTTGATTTTTCAAAAATTAAGGCTTGTTTAAAAGGGTTTTGACGCTTATTTTATATGTGAAGTCTATATACTCAAAATTATCAGCAAAAATGATTTAGATTTTTAAGGATGATTTTCAAAGAGCGTCTCATTACACAGTACTATTTAGAAGAACATGTTGCTCAGCTGTTTACATTTTGTGTGAATTGTTGATTGAAAATGTATCAAATTTAAAATATTATATTCATTAAACACGCTGTCTATGTAATATATCTTTTCATGCTGATAAACGAATAAAAATTTTCAGTTTATTATTTGAATAATATCATATATTTTAATAAAAGAATATTATGAACTGAAAATCCTAATAAATTCTCTATTAAATATTTCGTAATTGTCCAGAGCAAAGCGTCTTGTCGGGAAAAAAAAAATTGAAATTTCATAAATGTTCAACAAACAAATAATATCTTTTCACAAAAAAATGTGGTTTGTAAGATCTCAAAATAAATAGGCTGTTCGTGATTCAATAATATTATGAATGTGTTTGAATTTGAGTTTGTGCAGTAAAGTATTTATTTATCATAAATGCAAGCTCGAAAAATAAATTTAATACTCAAAATTATATGACAATTGGTAACTTATGTTTCGAACAACAATAAAATTATCTTGAACTAATGATGGCTGATACGTTAAAAATTTTCCCTGTCTCTTTTAGGCTCATTTGTTCCACGAAATTTTACAAAAACACTCTTTCCATAACACTATTCATCAGAAATTTAAAGTTTCAATAACTGTTGGTGAGAAAGTTAAAATTAATTTTGAATATACGAAATAAGTTTTAAAAGCTTTATACAAATTTAAACCATCTAATATTAGATATTAGATAAATTTAAAATTAACAACATTAAAATGATTTTCGAGAAAAAAACAGGAAAATTTGACAGAAAATTATCATAATAAAGTAAATTATATTAATTTTTACTGTCAGAAGAATAAATTAAAAAATATTTTTTTTAATTTAAATATTTTTTATTTTTATGAATAATATTTATTAAATATATGGTTCCTACAATAAGCTAATCAAATAAATATCAAATTCACAATTAATTTATTCAGTAAGCTTAGAAATTATATCAAATTTTTTTAGAAAAGTATGATTATTTAATAAAATTTGTGCGAATATTATGATCGTATGAAAGATAATCAAAAAAAGTTTACAAAGTTTATTGGCAAACATTTATTTAAAATTAACTTAAGGTTTTGCTACAAATATGTTCATAACTTTTAACTTCATTGAATCAAATTTAGAATTTAATATCAAAGATTTCGCTCGAATAGATTGTAAATTATATTTAAATTGAAGTTACCCTCAAGAGTTTCATGTGAATTTTTCGATTGTTTAATAATTCAAAAAGCTAAAAAATAATTACATAAAATATTAGCGAATTTCAACGAATTAATTATTGAATTAGGTTAAATTAATTTCTTACACAAAAATTTTTTTAGAGAAGATTAAATAAAAGTTATTGAAAGATTATTGATATTTTAAAGATTTTATTTTCATTTAATTTAATTAAATTAATATCATGATCAAATCTTTGAACGAATTAGTTAATATTATAATGAAAATAAAACTTAAATTTATCTTGAAAGTGTTTAATATTTTTCCTTAAAATGAAAAATGAAAAAAAAAACCAATTTCGAAAATTAAAATATGATTAATGTATGCATAATTTTTTTTAATCTATTCTAAATGGAAACTGAAAATTTGTAAATAAAAAACTTCAGTCAATAAATGCATCAAAATATCATTAATTTAGTACAAATTTAGATACAAATTTAAATTTTAAATATCGTTTTCAGAATTTTTTTTTTCTTTTCATAGAATATTTGCATAAAGTTCGTTTCTTTTTTTGACCTTTAGCAGACTAGTTAATGTAATAAAAAGACCGAAAATATTTTTTATTACTTTTTTTATAAATTTGAGTGATTTCAAAAAAAAAAAATTTATATCGTTCAAGTAAAAAATTTTTGCCGAAAAACAAAAAGAAACACATTGTGCCAAGATATTGATAAAAAAGATTGATACAGTTTGACGATCAAATTTCGATCAATACATCGAATTATTTAAGTTGAAAAAATGAATTAAACTTATTCGTAATATTTGAAAAATATAAAAAATTTAGTAAAAATAATTATTTACGCTCAACAAAAGCCAAATTTTAAAAACAAGAATATTTTAGAGTCAACCAAGTGATTGAATTTACCAAAAAAAATCATATAAAAGCTTATATTTTTACACTTTTCATTAAATTTAAACTGTTGGTAAGCAATTTAAGACCCACAATAAACTAAATGTCGTTTAAATAGTTTTCACACACGACCTAATGTTTCACATTTTTCATCAATAACAAAGTTTGTAAGACATTCAAATAAAATTTTTCAAACCATAAGTTTAATAGTCTTTTGTGAAACAATGATTTTAGCATTCTATTATTTTTATTTTAGTTCTCTGGTCATTCCAAAAGATTTTATTGGATCATTCTTAGGAAAATGAAAATGAAAGTAACAAATCTTTGAATGATTATTAGGTGGTTGGAAAACCTTTTAGCAATGCTTTGCAAGTCATGTTTGACTTTTCCTCATTTAGTGTTTCTGTTTTGAATGCATAGATCATCTACTTAACAATGTTTATCTTAAAATATAATGTTGGGACTTTAGGTGCATATTATGAAAATTTTGCATTCGAAAACACAAATTCTTTAGTCTATGAACAATGTTAACTATTGCCGTCAAACTGCAATTCAAAGCTAAAAACGACAAAAAGCTAACCATCTTGAAATTCGATCATTAGTTAATGACTAAAAGAAAAAGAAATAATTAGATTTTTTTAAAAAATAAAAATTCTTAAGATTCTTTGCAATTGTACAAATTGAGCTGAAGTTGTTTTTCATTTAAAAAAAATTTTGTTAAGGTGAAAAAAAGGCGATAATTTGAATTATTTAGAGCAAAACATCTGACATTTTTTATAAAAAAAAAGAAAAATGAACTTGATTTCTAATCTTAAAAGATGGTGCGAAAAATCATCGTTTAATTCTTATTTTTCTATACGAAACTATGAAACATATTATTTAAATAAAAATATAAATTGCTATTTGCTAATTAACTAGTCTCTTTACAAGTAAATCACAACTAAATTATATTGAAATTATGCCATGCATTTAATAAGTAAATAATTTATTTAGATTGCTTTTGAATTATTTTCTTAATTTTTTTTTATTACTAAGAAATAAAAAGTGATTAAATTTTATTTCGTTTTTATTTTTTAACTATTTGTGAAATATTTTTTAGGTTATCATTTGATCGAAGATTTAATATCTCATTGTAAAAGGTAGATTTCATTTCAAAAATTCATATTTTATCATAATTTCAAATGTAAAATTCAGTATAATATATTATTGTTTAATCATTTTATTCATAAAAAGCTTGTCATATTTGTGTTTTATTAGTTTATAAAGTGCATTAGCAACCGAGATAATAAATCTTTCAAATTTCTTATAATGCTAGATTAACACAAAGGTTTTCGGAATATTTTTTTAAAATTTGTCGAATTAAAAATTGTAAATTATTGATCAAACTAATTATTGTTTTAATGATTTATTTTAAATGATATGATATGCTCAATTTTAATAGCATGACAAAAAATTTATGAAATCTAATAAACTTATTGTGTCAAAATATCGACAATACTTTTTTTAATCGAATAAGTTTTTTTAAGAACGATTTTAAGAATGAAGTGTTTTTAACTTGACTAAAATTGAATGACGAAAATTTTTTTTGATTTTCACAAAATTTCTAGATGTATATTTTTCAGCATTCATAAAAATTTTCAAACTTATTTATTTTTTCATCGAAAATTATATTATATATTTTCAAATGCAGTAAACAAAATATTTATTTCTTCGAATTAAGTTTAAAAAATTAGGCTTCACTTTGATTAATTTGAAAATATATATATATATAATAATAATAATAATAATAAATTGGAAAAAAATTTGAAACTAATTAATTATTATTCATTCAAAAACAAAGGGCTAACTAAAAAATTTAAAAAAATGAAAATGTATTTTTTTTAATTTTAAATTTATACATCCTACATTCAAGTAGCTTTCCGAAAAATGATCGGTTCGCAAAATTTTTTAATTTTTGAGTAGGAATTTGACCAAAATTTTTTTCTTATTAACATTTATGACTTTCAAACAATTTTCATGAATAAACTCGAATTATCAATCTATTGGCTGATTAGAAAAAATTATTGGTTCAAATTGTTAATAAAAAAATGATACACAATTTATAATAATGCATACAAATTATCAGTAAGAATTTTCTTAATCTTTTTAAAAATCAAAATTCTTTAGTTTGTAAAGTAATATTTTGATAACAAGCTCTGCTTTCATAATAAAAATATTTAAAAAGTTCTTACTTAAAAATATAAACGAATTCGTATCTATTTTTAAATCCTTTAAAAAGTTTTCGATTGAAATCTAACTAGCAGAAAAAATTCAAGGTCTAAAAACTTACCTTATAATAATTTTGTCAAAATTTAGATAATGAGTCATTTGATGCAAAATAAACTTTCTCCAAAGAATAATTTTCAAATAACTAAGCCAAATAAGTTACAACAAAAGTTCAATTAGTTTGTTGAATTTTTATGAATATTAAGAGCATTAAAGCTCATGTCATTAATTATCCATTGAATCAGACATAATAAAAGAGAGGATCGAATAGACTGAATGACATAGAACTGTTTATTTAGGTAAAAAAACTAAAATTTCGTCTTTTTTTGATATTGATTAAAAAGACATTAAATGAAAGTTTGCAATTTCGCCCGATTGTAACGGTCATTCAAGTAACAAAGCATGGAAATTTATTTCGACATTAACTATATTTTTTCTGTCTTAGGTTAATAAAAAATTAAAATTCTCATTTTTTTCCAATGATTTTCATTAAATGAAGTCATTTTTACTTATTCTAAATTATAGATAAATAAATTTTATGAGTCATAATAGATCACAATTGGCTTGCTTGATCGAATACGTTTATCAAATTAAATATTTTTTCAAAAAATTGATTAATGCATTAAGATATTATCAGATATTTTTTAACTTCTATTAAATACTTGTCGCTATTCAAAAATTTATGACCTAATATATATAGCTTTTTAAAGAACTAAAAATTACAAATGTGCACATACACAAATTTCAATGATTAATAAACGCGTAATTTTAAAAAAAAAAGAAACATACTTCATAATATTACTCTAATGCAATTTATATACATTAATTAGTTAATTCACTATTAAGTTTTTAAGGGTTGAATTAAATTTTCTAGTTTAATGATTTACTACTTATCTGCGATATAAAATTGAAAATAACTTACATGTTTCATCAATTATTATTTTGCATAACAGTCACTCGATAGTTATTCATAGCCACCCATCTATGAAATAATTTTTTATTATTTGCGACAATTCTTAATATTTTTTCAATTCAATTGTTGGAATTATTAGGACTAAATTTAATTTTCGAATTTAAGATTTGGTTAACGAACTCTTTTTTAAATTATGCATATTATTTTCATCACTTGTTATCGTAACGTGTTTTGTCAAAGATTGACTAATGAAATTTTTTTTTTAAATATAATCTAATAACTTTAATAACTTTTATTAATTGATTTTTGTTTCAATGATTTATTCAATTTTCGATAAAACTCAATTTCCCAAATTTTTTTCTATAAAATTATTTAAATTTTATCTACTCGTATTTGTATAAAATAAAATCAAATCATAGGTATTAATGACTGAGAAAAGTAATTTTTAATACTGTTGTAATCTATTTTAAGACCACATTAATATTTGATAGTGTTCAATTTTTTAAAAAATTCAAAATTTAAATAAGCTTTCAAACTTTCATATATCAAGAGTTTTAAAAATCAACAAAAAAATATTTTTTCCATTATTTTCATGTTCAAAATCATTTTAATTTCAATTTTTGATTTGATAGTAAATATTTGTCGTATTCATAATTGGTTGTAAAATCGATTTCACCTTTTTACCTTTTGAGTTAACAAATAAATTTATGTTTATTTATCTATGTGGATAGAATAATAAAAAAATAAATGTGTGACAAAATTTTGTAAATTTCAGATGCTTCAAAAAAAATAATTCAGTATTATTTTCAGTCTTTATCAGGACAATATTTGTAAATAATTAATTTAGTTGGTAAAGGAACTTATTGATAAAAATCATGAAAAAAATTCTTAATCTATTAATGACAGTGTGAAATAAAGAATTGAAGGTCAAATTATCAGCTCTCAGAGCTGGGGGGATTGATAACATAGAAAATGCTTAATACTATATTCTTGATTGTAGAGTTAAGTCATTATTGCTTATATTGAGTCAAAGATTTAAACTATTAATAATAATTTGAAAACTATTGATAAAAAATATAATTTTCATTTGTGGTTAATCATGAATTGAAATGGTTGCAAATAAAATTTGTTTTGGTCAAAATAAAATAAAAGAATAGAAAACTACTAATTAAAATTGAAGTTCAAGTTATATAACTTGATAAAAGACACAAACACAGGTTAAAAATGAAACTATTAAAACGGATAATGATGCAGGTCAAACACACATAAATTATGAGTCAGAAAACCACTTAAACTGCGAAATA
>BLXL01001274.1:0-22259 GCA_023170135.1 Acarapis woodi
AAAAGCTATAATGAGCAAAAAATTTTGCAATGATAATTTAATTAAGTAAGATATTTGGAAATTGATTAAAAAAGGCTGAAAATGAAAAAAAATTTTTGAATAAAAATCAAACTGTAAATCGGATAATCATTATTAGAATTCGAAAAACAGAGAAACTTATCATAACAAATAAAAGAAGACATATTAAAAAAAGACATGTCATTAAGCATGAAGATATAATCAATTCAAAATGTTGCTTATTTTCGCAATATTCAAAAAGCATGAAAAATAATGGTTTTAAACAAAATCTGGATCAAATCCGAACATTTACCAATTTTTAAAATTTAATTCATAATTTTAACGACAACTGTTTGAAAATTAATTTTGTAATTCAAACATTTTAAATAAAAATGATAAATTTATAATTATTAATTAGAAATTTTAACAAATATAAATAATCTTTTTTAGAAAATGTTTAAAAATAGCCTGATATCTATTGTTATGAATGTAAAAAAAAATCAAACTGAATGGCTAACCTTTCTCCCCTGCGGAGAATCGAACTCCGGTCCCTCGCGTGACAGGCGAGTATACTAACCACTATACTACAGAGGAGGCTGTTAGTAGACTCAGTCAAAAACATATTTAAATATCATAACAGACCTTATTTTTGCAGTTGTGCATGAAAATATTAAAAAAAAACTTCAAGAATAACTTTCACTTATAAACTAAAAAATTGTGAATCAAATTTTTTACCATATTTTTGAGTTTATTCTGAAGAAATTGTTTCAAAGCTCTTGCATATGAAATACAATATTTTCGAATATATATCTACTATTATATTTCGAATAAAATTGTAAGTTCTTAATTTTTTTATTTATGTATCTATAATTAATAATCATTAATGTATTGATTTGATATCATGGTATTCCAAGGAGGATTTATTGAACTGCATCTGAATTTCAAATAGTTTGAACTGATTAATAGAATATATTTTTTTTTCTTTACGTTTAAATATATAGTAAATGAATCACCAAACATATCATTTTTTTTAAATTTTTGAGAATTGATAATTCAAAAAAATTTTTGCTATGCCAATTTTGATTCGAGTCAGTAAAAGTTGCTCCGTAGACTGATAAAAATAAAATTTGAATTATTCAAATTCATCAAAGGTTAGTTACTATATTTCCCAAAAAAAAAAAAAACTTAAAAACCACTTATGAAAATTTTTTCTAGATGCTTTTAATGCCAACGAAGACCAAAAATTATTTTCTGTCTCACTAAGCGGAAATATCGAAGCTCTTTCAGGTGAAACTTTCTTCTCAAAGCCATTAAGAATCTTTTTAGTGAAAAAGAAAATCTTTTAGCTTTGGGGACTTACCTTGATGAAAAATTTTTCTTTTCAAAATTGAAAAAAATTGAAAATCAACATAAATTCAAATGGCAAAGGGCACTAGAGTTTAGAAATTACCATCTGTTTGTGACAAACCACGAATCCAATAAGCTTTTGAGCTTTGAATTTCATGTTTGGTTAAAATAAATCTTAAAAAACAAAACTTTATTTATATAATACTTTCGAAAATTTACAATTTTCTTTTCATAAAATGATTTGTCGATTGGCATTATGAAAAATATTCGAACCATTATGATTTTCGATAAAATTTTTATTAAAAAAAAATTATTTCTTCATCATTATATAAAGATAATTCGGGCGATTTGAAATCAGGATGGGTAAAATTTTTTTATATACACAAATTTTGTACAAAGTATTTATTTAGAATGATGGAGAATTGTATCAATCTAATTAGGATTGAAATTTGTATTAAAATTGTATTAAAATTTTACATACAAGTAATTACATAATCAGAAGGTATTTTAATATCTTAGAAGAATTGAATGCTAAATAAAGAAAAATACATTAATTTATTTACATAATTTAAGCTCTAGCGATTAAATTTGAGATAATTTTTAAATTGTAAATTTAATGAAAAAATAAAGATTTATTTATTTTTTGTTAACAAGTTGATTTAAATTCTCACGAGCTTTTGCGTGATAATTATTATATCGAATTGCCCTCTTGTAAAATTTAATTGCTTCTTTTCGCTTTCCTATTTGAGTGAGAAATGCACCATAATTATTTAAAAAATCTGCATTACGAGGTTGCAATTTAATTGCGTGAAGATGATATTCATTAGCGACTGTAAAATCATTGATATAAACATATTCACTACCTAATTTCGAATAGGCTTCAGCGAAATCAGGGTTCAATTTAATTGATTTTTTAAGTAGATTTATAGCGTTCTGATGATTTCCTCGCTTACTAATCTCAAAAAGCATTATAAAGATAATTAATTAATGAATAATTTCAATTTTAAGTAAATAATTTTCAATAAAATTAAATATTTTAATTACAGTATTTTTACTCACCTATATATATTTGCTAAATTAAAATAAGCGTTCGTATGAAATGGATTTAATTTTAATGTTTTGAGCAAATGTTGCTCAGCTTCATCAAGATCATCTAAAAGAACTGCCAAGTTATTATGTGCACTTTCATGATTAGGCCAATATCTGCGTTGAAAAAAAAAGAAATCAATAGAATAAAATTTAAAGAAGCAAAAACCTTTGAAAATTTCTGTTATGATTTAATTTTGTATTAATTTAAAAATTTCACCTATTGAAAAACTTACAAAATGAAAAATGAAAACAATAACTCCATTTAAAGATTGTCTTAACTAAACATAATTAAAATTTTATATGACATTCTTATTTAATTTTCGGTTAAATTTTGTGTGAATTAAAAATATTTTTCTTAGATTTTATGAGAATTTTAGGAAATTATCGAGAAACATTTGATATATTGAATAATCTTCAAGAAAGCTATAAAATCATACATTGATACAGAAAACTTTTCAAAAATTGTAATTCATATGCAAATTTTCTAGAATGCGAATTGCTTTTTTTATTTCCGTGTTTATGGTTAGATTTTATACTTTCATCATGTGCGAGAAATCAAGATTATAAATAAAAATTTTTTACAATACGGTTTTATGTCCTTTTTTTTCTGAATTGATAAAATCATATTTTTTAAATATTATTTTATAAATTTATTTCGATTTATTATTTAATTAATTTTTTTGTCGTTTATTTGATTTATGATCCTATTCGCAACAACAAAATTTATTGAACCAGTTATGGTCTGAGAAAAAATAAACTTTAAAATTTAATTAATCTTGATGCGTTTAACAAAATTTCGAACTTTAAATTGTAAAAATAACGGTTCACCGCCACGAGTATTTTCAAATTCGAATTTAAAAATTGAATTCACTCAAAAATATAATTAGTATTGATTGAAGTGTGAGTGCTGGACTTTTTTAGGTATATTCTTTCGATTATTGTTGCTTCTGGACCAAATAATGATTGATAGACTATAACTAAATTTATAAGAAATTACTTAAATTTTCTTGTTGAATTATATGCGAACCATAAATTTACTTGATTAACTCTATTTAACATAAAATTCTGGAAATTGAATACTTTCACTTTTTAAAAGCGAACAGTATAAAATTCAAATACTTGGTACATAATACTACATTTGTATCATTGAAAATTCAAAAAATAATTGTTGTCTTCAAAAGCATTGATATTTAAGACCAAACATGCAGAAAATTATTTTTATTACAATTAAAAAAAAAAAATGTATAGTGATCATATTTATTTACATGTTTTCAAGAATATTGTATTAATATTGGCGGTGACACTTTTGATCAGTGGAATTTAGATTTCAAAATTTTTACTTAAATTAACACATTGAGATACAAATATTAAATTATTTTGAATGAAAAAAATTTTGATGAATTGGAAAATATAAATTTTGAACATGAATTTTTAACTACAAATTTTGAATAGTTAAGTCAATTCATGCCATGTATCAGCAAGAATAAATTTAGCTTTTAGTTAAAAAAGTATTTAAAAATACAAATGCGATAGTTCTTACCTCAAAGCCAAACGATAATGATTAATAGCAACTTCGATAAAGCCAATCGATTTTTGAAAATTGGCATAATTGTATTGAATTTTTGCATTATGGGGAAGATCGCGCAGACCAGATCTAAAATTAAATTAAAAAATGATTAATTTTAATAGATGTTCTTTAAAACTTATGCTCTAAATTTTTTATTTATTTATTTCGTGCTTTGAAGAGCTATTTAATTTATCGAAATTTTCATTTATTTGCAAATAATCCATTTTTTATTTTTTTGAAAATATTAAATATTTTAAAACCAAAATTTCTATATAACTTTCATTTCGGTTTTAGTTTCTGTTTTCTTTTATTCTAATTATATAAAATATTAATCAAATGGACTAAAATAATGAAAAAGGTAATTTTTGGGTTAAAAATTTTTTGAAAATTTTGTGTTTTATGAACGAAATTTACTTCTGAAATGCAAAAAATTTGATCTTGAAGTTTTAAAAATATTTGAATTTCTTTAAGTAAGCAAAACTTTTAATATATAAAATTAAAATGGTTATATCAAAAACTAGATTTTCATTTTGCAATGTAAATTAAAAACTTTAAGTAAACTTAAAGTGAAAACATGTCAAAATTACCTATTTAATATTTTTGATTGTTTTTTTAATTAAAAGCAAGATTGAAAAAGTTTACAAATAACGTGAATAAAATTAAATTGAATGATTAGTATAAAAAACGATTTTGATGCTAAAAATAAAAAGAAAATTTTTTTCAACAATCAATTTTTCAATAAACTTTTTGAAATGAACATTATATAAAATGTATAAAAAATAAAAATTTGAATTTCATACTTTTTGTAAATAGAACTATATATATTACTAGGAACAGAAAGTTTTTAATCGACATCAAGATATTTCAAAATAAATGACCTTATTTTTTAAATTAAGACTAATTAATTGATTGAGTAATTGATTAAAATTGATTCGAATTGTCACAAGATTTCTGACTGACTTCTCTCATAAAAATGGATCATTTTTTTGTTAATAAATTACTGAATTTTTTCTTGTTTTGAAAACTATATTTCGAACGTATTAAAATGAAAATTTAATCTCTAAATTTTAAATTTAGAAAAAAAACGATAAAAGACGGCTATTTCAAACTCAAAAATTCAAAAAAAAATTTCTTTTATAGCTTATTTTGCGAAATTCACTTCATGAAAATAAATAGTATAAAAAAAAAAAAAAAAAATTAAGTTAGACAGTACCATTTACATTTTAAATTTCGCAAAACGTGAAGTGTAAGTAATTTTGTACTGTAGACTTTTTTTAATTAATGCAACAAGTATGTAAAATTATATTCCGCGCATATAAAATTACAATGTTTTACTATCTTAAAGAACCATTTTAAGTGTGATCTATACAATGATGGGACAATCTAATTTTTGTATTATTAATACTTTCATTTTACACTCTAAAAGACTAGATAAAAAAATTATTGTGAAAAACTTCTTTAAAAAGCTAATTAGTTTCATTTTTGATTTTGTTTTATAATTTTCAAAAAATTATTCGAAATTTTATTAATGTATAACGAATTTTTTTCGGAAAAATTTCTCAGATTTATATTTGGATTCAAGAAGTGTAATTTTAAAGAAAATCATAATAACAAGTATTTTCTTACTTAAATAAAGATTCCCGTGTCAACCATTCTTGATTTCGAAGTAATGTTTTTACAAGCATCATCATAAATACAATGCAGATCGCAGTCTTAAGATATTTTTTATTTCGGTTTCGATGTTTGTGGTGCTGTTGGTAGATGAAACGATTTTTGAGTTGAATGTAACCAAGAAGAAAAAGTGTGCTAAATCCAATGCTAGGAACATAAAGTGTTCGCTCAGCGATAACAAATCCTACTGTTACAAATAGATTAGATGCAGGTAAAAATGGAAATATAAGAAACACTAAACCAAAGTAGAATGTGGATTGAATTTTTCTGTTTTTATTTTGCATTGCGCTTAAAATCAGACAAGCCAATAAAATAAACACACTTATGGTTATTAAATTACGCGAATCTGCCAATTGTTCCACTAAAGGAATGCTGTTCATTTGCCAGTCATATGATAATTTAGATGGCATTAAAAGCATTGTAAAATTAAATGCAATCAAATACGCGTATGTTAAAAATCTTGTTAATAAACTCGACGAAAACGCTGCCGGGTTATCTTGGCTTGTAAAGATTGGCAACTGGCCATTGAGCATCCATATGCGAAATGAAAGAAGACTTATCAACTAGTTCAAAGAAAAAAATTACAAATAGATTTAAAACCTTTATTCCGTAAATATATTTACTAAAATAACATATTAGAAGTTTCGAAAACTTACCAATGAAGCACATAAAACTAATGGAAAATTTTTTCTGATATTTTCGAGAAATTTTATATATGTATTACATTTCGAAATTTGCGGCTTACTATGATAATTTTGTCTGTTATTCAAAAAAAAAAAAAATTGATTAGCTTCGACGATAATCTTACTTAAAAATATTGAGTCAATCACTACATTATAGTTCATAAGTTTTTTTCTTAAAAAAATAAAAAACTTATTAATTTTAGATTACTCTGATTGAAATTATTTAATTTTGTTTCATTCTTTAATTTTTAACACATTTTCTCCTCTTTCAAATAACAAAAAAAAAAGAAAAAACATTTATACTTTAATAAAAGTTTCATACTAATTTCAAATAGTTTATATGTGTTATTAATCTATATTTGTTTAAAAAATCGTTTTATTAGCTAATAAATTTTCTTGTGATGACCATTTTACCATTGTTACTTCAAATTTGTGTATCTTAAATTCACAAAATAGTAATTTGTCCTAATTTGCTTCAAATTACAGGCTCAAATTTATTATTCTTAAATTAATGACCTCAATTTAACAAACTGCCAATTAAGATATTTAACTAAATATTAAACTATATATATATTTTGTGACAAAGAATTTTTAAAAAATTAATTAATTTTTATAGCTTATTGATATAGTCAAAAATTGAAATTTCTGTAGCTCATATTATGAAGTAAAGAGCTTTGAAACACACTTTTACGCAATAAATGATAAAGTATTATTAAATCATTTTGATGAATTGATATTATGTAAGTTTTAGGCAATAGATTACTTATTTTTATTTAAGCTTTTTGATTAAAAACATATTTTTTATTCTGTATCCTGTTTGATGTTGAATTCGTAAAAAGAAATTTGCTTCCCTAATTTATTAACTTCAATTAAGAATTCTTAATTTGAGAATTTCGCCAAGTTTTTTAGAAATTTTTTTCATTAAGTATATTTTCTTTGATTATTTTCTTTGTTTATTCTTAAAACTTATATTATAATTTTAATTTATATATTTATTATATATAATAGATGTGTAGTCGTTCAATTAATCAAACTATTATTAGCCAAAAATCTCATCTTCACTAATATGTTTCTCAAGTGCTTGAAACGTGGTTTGATAACCAAATATTTAGACGAATTCAAATTGGTAGAAATTAGCTCGGAAATTTCAAAATACTTCCCAAGTACTAATTGAGATTCGTATCTAAAATAAAAATTTCTTTTTTAAAGCAGGTAATTATGAAAATGATTTTTTTAATTGTCAATTAGTAATAGAAATGTATAATTTCTCTTCTCAGCAATAATTTTAAATAAATAAATTAATATAAATTTTTAATCATTATTAAAAATTAAAAAAAAAAAATTAGGCGAAAATGCAAAACTTACTTCAAAATTGGTTTTCCATTCGAAGGATAAATTTGTTGGATGAAATAAAACTTATAGATGAAATGTCCAATGCAAATAGGAAGTATAGCGATACCTGTTTCTTTACTTAGTAGTGCCAAAACGGAAGTACAGGTAAGAATAAATGCATCTATTAAGTAAATGGACTCGGATTGTTTCAGCATTCTAGAAAAAATCATCACTTAGTTTTATATAATTGCAGCATTTCAACGGAATCAAGTAATCTTAATCTTTGATAAACAAAATTCAATTTTTGAACTAATAAAACATTTTATTTGTATAAAATATAATATATTTTATATAAAAACATATGATATGCTCTTCTTGCCTTTTAATTGTGTATCTTGAAAATAGATTCAAATAGAACATCGAAAAGTTATTTAGTATAATAATGGTTATCTCTCGATTTTTTCAATCATATAACTTTTAAATAAAATTCAAATGTGATTTTCACTTCTGTTAGTAAATAATAGTTGATTTGAAATTTCATCTATTCTCGTTAATTATTTTTTTACTATCAAATTTCACTAGTTTTATGATTTTCATGTTATCTCTAAAAATCTCATGTTAATTATTTCACCATTATTTAATTTTATTCTGTAGAAATCTTAAATTATCATTCTTTTTTTTTTTTCACAAAAAAATACCCAAAAATATTTATTGTAAAAAAAAATTGCCAAAAAATCTATTCGATCTGATTATATTCGAATGATTCAAATTAATAAATTGATAATTGAAATTCAAATCAAGAGAATTTTTCAACAAACTTTAGTAATTAATATCTATTTCAAATTGTGTACAGAAATAAAATAATAGTTCTTGTCGACTATTAAAAACTTGCTAAATATCAAGTCTTGATGATAAAAATTTATTTGATATATATTTTCTATTCTGATTTTTCATTAGTACAAATAATTTACAAGCATTATGCTTCAAGATTCATTTTGAATTTTTTTCATAATTATGATATCAATAATGGCTCTAGGCGAATATACTATCGTTCCCGAATTCATTTCAAGCAATTCATTTTGTTTATAAATGTCTTATTTTGCAACTTAAGAAGTTTCCTCTAATTATCTGCTCGATCGAGCTTGATTTCATTTGTAGTAATTTTAAGAATCAATTTCATTAATACATCTGTTTGAATAGATGCAAGGTAAAAACTAGAAAACAATGTGCATTTTATTTGTTTTGAAATAATGAGATGAAAATAAACATCTAGACGAGAGAATTTTTATATATTTTTCAGCCATCATATTTTTAAAATATTTTGTTCCCTAGGTTTAATTTAAAATTTGAAAAATTCTTTTCATATTTTTAGTTTGCCTTTTTCAATTTTTTTTTCTGTTAAAATGAAACAAAAAAAAAAAAAGTTGGCAAAAAAATTTTGAAGAAAAAAAACATAACATTGTAAATCACATAATATCATTTAAAGAACTTTCATTAAATTTATTGGGTTACCTTTGAGATCACGTCTCAAAATGCGTTCATAAAATTATTAGAATAACGCAAAAAAACTCGAATTTTTTCATTTTTGAAATTTTAAAATCCAAAACAAAAATTTTTCAGGAAAAAAAGTACATTCAAAAATGTATTAATCTGTCATTTGTAGGATGGAAAACCAATATTGGTGAGTGTGGAGATAATTTTTTTTTTTGCACGCACATGGACTTAAGATATTATGAAACAAATTTTTAACGAACATATGATGACCGAGAATTCATTGGATAGATTTTTTTTGAATATAAAATAAATTTTTAACACCCTAAAAAACTTATAATAATGATATAAAAATTTAATGAAAAATTTAACTATCTTAGTATTAAACATAAGAAGTGACGAAGTGATAAAAAATCTATTTTTTTTTTTTTTCAAATATCTACAATTCGTAAAATTACTTGTATCCAAATCGATGATTTATCACAAATGATACTAACCTTTTATAAATGATAAATGTAATCATCATAAATATTGCTGCTAATAAATCGGCCCTGCCAACAATGCTCGACACCTAAAAAAATTGAAAACAATTAATGAGAAATTTTGTCAGCAAAAGAAATTAAAAAAAAACTGAATTTTTATGATAACAAAATATCGCTCTTTTGTCGAAATGGCAATTCATTCAATTCATATGCTTAAAATGTCTAAAGCTGTAAGTATGAAATTTTTTTCCAATGTAAATGATTTTTCATAAACTTGCCATTAATACAATGATTTTTGGATCGCATAGAAAACTAAAATTATCTCTGTATAATTTTTGAATAAAAATTGTGTGCAGTATTGGTATATATTGGTAAGTTTAAAAAATTTATCTGTTAGAAAAAAATTCTTATTTTATCAATAATTGTCTCAAATCATAAATTTGCATACTGAACTTAATAGAAAAATTGATATTTATCAAAAATTTCTAAATCTTGCCCAGATTCAGTCGTATTAAAAAAATGATGAATTGCGAAAAAAACCGTGAATTCTGTTTTAGTCATACGAATATTAATGAGTTAAATTGAATCATTTATTTCTAAAAATTGGTCTTAGAGTGCTTCTTATTTAAGTAAAGTCTGATAGAAAGTAAATGTTGGTAGTTTCACTTAATGTGTGCAAACTTTTGATTGCATAAAGATTTTTCTGAAAATGTTAGTTTAGATTGTATATTTCAAAGTACATGTACAATATAGGTGTGCTTTCTATTACATAAAGTCAAATTTTTTGCACGAAATGGTAGATTTTATATCCTTAAAATACATTGATATATGCTTAGCTCTTATCATGAAATATCATTTGCATGGAATTATACAATGGCCATATTTAGACAATGTAATATTTTACAAAGTATATATTATACAAATCGTAGTAGACATCGAAAGAAAAAAAATAAAATTAAAATAAAAAAAGGATATATTTAAAAATGTTTTACTAGCTTTTCAAATTAATAACGTTTAGCTTACTGAGTATTCATGCATGATGAAGTGGTTAATATTGAAAATTATTTTGAGCATTAGTCATTTAAAATATTACTTATTATATACAAAAATAACGTAATCTTAAATTCGAAAAAATTTATTCGACTAGTGTACTGGTTATAGGAAAAAATTGAAAACGTAAAATTTAAAATTCTGAATTTTAGAAGAAAAAAAAATTTGAAAAATAGTTTTTTTTTTCTTTTTATTAGAATATATATCTACATTCTCTTCTTGTCAATCTTATTTAGAAAAAAGAACTTCATAATACCTCTTTTTTTGAAATGAAAAAATTTTGACGCTTTAATGGCCATTGATCGAAATAGTATCGTTTAATTTGAAAGCACATTTTGAACTGAATTTTTTCGATTAAAAACACTGTTTTAAATTATTCAAACTATTATTTAAAGCAGAAACACGCACATAAAAAATGATTTTCAAATTCCGACTTAGTCACATCATAACATCATTTGATTATAAAAAAATTCGAAAAAATCTATAGTTTCAATCAATTTGACTGATATACCGGCTTTAAATTGATAAGATATTAATGGTGCTATTAGTCTCGTTATACGAAAATAGCAATCAAGTACTCAGTGCATTTTAATAAATTCCGTGCACACCAGGTGTCAATCCCTAAATACAATAAATTTTTATAACAACCCATGTGATTTTTTTCTTTTTATTGTTGAAAAAGAAAAAGTTTAATAATCAAATGTTATTAACCAAATCATTAAATAGGCTCTATTATAAACGAAGCCTTATATAAATTCAATTTTTTTTCATAAAAGGAATTTTACAGAGGGACTAATGGAACTCTTGAGGAACAGCACGACCATATGACGATAGAAAATCTACTAGATAATGATAGAAAAAAAAGAAGAAAATTCTAATGAGTTACAATCTCAAAAATTAATAAAATGATTGTGTTACGGATTAAAAAATTTAAAATAAAATTTTTTTTTTAACTTGAGAATACTTCTTATTAGATTAAGACTAAATTCAGAATACAATTGTTATCTTTTTAACGTAATCAGAAGAAAAAAATTAAAAATTTTTCAATATCTTCAATTTATAATTACATAAACGAAATACAAAGTTTAAAAATATGGAATACGAGAAAAAACAAAAACTGAAAAACATGATTGCACAAATATAGTTTAAAATTATTACTTTTACCTGGCGGTGATTTTTTTTAATTTTACCACATTTTATTAAATAATTCCTCAAAAGTATCGTTATATTGAAAAAAGAGAATGAAAAATGTAGAATTTTAATTTCAGAATATATATGGTAAGAACATATTTATATATAATATTATTGCTGAAATGGAGTCTATCTAGACAATGTAGTCTCCAAGATCGATTTAATAGACTCATTGATACAGAATAAAATAAAAAAAAAAAAAAAAAACTATTAGAAAAAGAAAATCAAAAATAGACTTTGCTATGGTTTACAGACTAGGTCTACATTTTGTCATTAAATGACTCGTAAAGCATTAGCCAATTCATTCTTAAATTGCAGTCACTATTCAACAAAGCACGAAAAACTATCAATCGCATGGTATGTAAGATCCATTACACCTAACAAGCGTATAAAATGTATTTAATGGACTAGAACAAAAATTATTGTTTTAAGCTATCCCAATTGGCTTAAAAGTGTGGTAATTGAAGTCTCAAGGTGAGAGAAATTTTTTTTTTTTTTCAAGTTTTCAATTTTTTAATCTTTAATGAAATCCATCAAAAATTTGAGAAAATTTAAATGTACATTAAAATGAAGATAATTTTTTTAATAAGAAAAAAGAATATTTTAATCATTTGTATACTAGGACATTTAGAAAAAAAAATCGATTAATCAAATTATTAACGATTGGTTTAAAGTTTTTAAACTTTGATATATTTTTTTTATCTATGAAAAATTTATTTATTAAAATTCAATTGTAGTAGAATAATCAAAAAATTACTTTGTCATTTTTTAATCTCAATTTGAAATTTAACTCAATCAATTAAATTTAAGTGAAATAAGATCTTTATTATCTCAAAGAAGCTAAAAAAAATGATTAAGCTGGTGGAGCAGAAAAATGAAAAAATCAGTAATTTATAAATTTGATAAGAATTGATGGTGAATCAGTGTACTTTTCAAGTAAATGATAATTTTTAGAAACAATGATTTGAAAAATCTAAATCCTTATATTTTTTTGGGTGCTGGAATCAAAAAATTCTTGTATCGAAAAAAGATATTTTTATTCGTAAAATTAAAGTAATTAATTTATTAATTATTGTGTAGAATTTTTTTTTTTCAAATAAATTATTCAAAATTATTTAATTAAAATATAAACAATCAAATAAATATGATATCAAAAATTTTTAGTTTAATTTTTTTGAAAATCGACCGGCAGATAAATAGAGAACTATTCTTAGACGAATAAAATATGAAAAACTTATAAATTTGATTTTTATTGCTCATAATTCAATATTCTCTAAATTTAAACTTTCGGATAAAAAATTAAAGATGCATAAACTTTAAATTATTTTATTCCATATTTTCAGAAAATGTTATATTTTCTTACGATTTACGAATCGAATATGTTTGAAACTTCATTGATTCGAACTTGATCGCGCAATCAATTTACTTTTTCAATATAATTAAATTTAAGGTAATTTCAAATAAGAAAAATATAACATTTTTGAATTAGAATTTTTTATTTAATGGGTCTTTTTGTAAGTCGAATGAATAATCAAAAATTAGAATACGAAAAATTCGAATAATTTATCATCTTAAAATAAACGTTATATTGAGAAAAAAACATAAAAAAACTTCATATCTTGATACAAAACTTTTTTCTTTTATAAGGTTTCAAATTTAATTAATCAAGTTATCAATAAAAAAGTCAAATTTTGTAACTAAAAAAACTAAATTCTAGCAAAAAGAATTTTGTTTCGAAAAAAAACACGATAGCTTATATATGATTAATTAAAATTTAAATCGACTCAAATAAAATCAATTGTAGAATAATTTTTATTAATATTGAAAAAAATCGGTTAGGTTTTACACAACAGAAGAAGAGAATTAAAAAAAAAAGCTAACCTGAAACTTTTCAATTTATATTTTTTTTTAATTTCGTTAAGACCAATTCAAAATATATTTGAAGCGCATACATTTAGAACTAACACATTCAAAGCGCACGATAGTTAAATCTTAAAAAATACGTGTTTTTTTACATAGTTCACCTATGAAAACTCGTATAACATACAATTTAATCTTGACAATAGTTTTAGGTTTTTCTCTATTTATTTGATTACATTCGCATAGCATTAAAAATTTTAAGCTAAATAACTAGAATGAATTCAGGAAATAAGAACAAAAAATTTAATAAAAATAATTTGTAGGCCTTGGGGCAAAAAAAAATATATATATAAAAAATAATAATAATAATGTAAACTAATACAAGAGTAACTGAATAGACTAAATTAAATATCACTTTAATCAGTTGATAAAAATTTAAATTTAAAAATTTTTTCAAATTCTAAATAGATTACTCTTATCTTAACCATAAAACTTAGTTAATGGACTTAAAACTCTAAAGCAGCTAAAAATTATAATTTTATTAATAAAAAAGTGTATAAGTGGCCAGTTTGTGAACACTGTTTAAAAAAATGTAAAAAATCCTAATTTTATGAAAAAAAAAATTTAAAAAAAACCTTTATTACACATGTCACGTCAAAAATTTAAAAAATAAGATTTTCTCTTTGAGTACAATTCAAATGCAAATCAAAGTGATTTTGATGCTAAGAATTATTTTCAAATAGTATAAGGGATAAATTTCAGAATTGAATACATAGTGCATGAAAAATTAGATTGTGAAACAGTTTAAAAAAATAAAATAAATTTTGTGAAATTAAAGTTTAATATATAAAAATTTCTTCAATGTTTAAATCAACTAAATAAGAAGGCTGAAAAAAAAAATTATTGACCAAAAAGTTGAAATTTAGCAGCTAACTTTAGCTCGAATATTTTCAATTTTGAATTTTTCTTCATTTTTTTATTTTAAAATTGTGTTTTTTCATTCGAAAAACTAAGATTCAATGAAGACTGATTGAAAAAAAATAAATAGAAAATTTTCATTGCAATGAAAGAGCGGTAAATTTTTTAAGAAAAAAATGAACAGTTTATTTGACAAAAAAGACCAATTTTAAGGCTATAGTTATAGTGCATCTAAAAAAATTAAGTTTTCGAATACATTGTCTTTTTATTTTTTATACTATTCTTATATGCCAATGTATTTAAAATTATAAACTATTATGTAAGTTTCCATAATTTTTTCTTTATATTTTTTTTTTTTTTTGACAGTTCAAAATAGCTTCCTTTTCGGCCATAAAAAATTTTCGAATAAAAATTGCGAAAAACAAAAAAAAAATTCTATAATTGTAAAAGTCTTCATTCATAAAACTATTATATGAAGCTTCTCATTTTATCATTTTTTCCAAGATCAAAAAATGACAAGTCACTTTATATTCTTGAACACATTGGATGAGAAAAAATATTGTCCACCTATTTGTAATAACTTAGAGGATAATGAAGTATTTTTTTATAAAAACTAATAAACTTTTAGCCTTTCAAACACAAGCATTCTTTAAATTTAATCGGGAAATTTTTTTTTCATAAACATAGGTATTTGTAATTCAACAAAGAAAAAAAATTGAATTAGAAATCAAAATAAAATGATCTAATTTTTAAAAAATTACAGTTATTCAAATTTCGTCAAATTTTTACTCAATAAGTTATCTTATTTTAATAGTGTTCAAAACTTAGACACTATATTAATTTTATATCATTAATTTTAATTTTTTAACTTAATTTTCTCAAAAAATACTAATTTTTTTAAACTAAAAAATGATCAATTTTTTTTCTAAATTTTAGGGTTGGCTTTCGGATTTTTACTAACCTAAAAAATGTAAAAAAATAAAAAAGATTATCAAGATTTTTTTGAATAATTAAACAGCTTTTATTATTTTAAGATTCAAAAAATTAAGTTTTCGGATTTTGCAATTCAATACGTATTTAGGTGTAAAATGTTGAAAAACGAATTTGATCTTCATAAAAAATTATATGTAAAATCAAATTTTTTCTGATTTTTCAGTTTTATGAATCTAGTAAATTGACTTTAAGTAATCTAGTAATAGCTTACATTACCCCAATCGCATTAATCTTTTCATTCTGGAACTTGAAAAGTTAGATTTAATTTAAACTGTATATAATGACTATTTACAGATTAGTTTGCAAAATGCATTTTTTAAAATTTGATAGCACTAACCATGGATCTAAAATTTTGAGAAAAAAGTAAATTAGAAAATCAGATGTATTTTGAACCACACCTTTCAAGCCATCAAAGAAATCACCGAGAGAATTTTTTTTGCAAGTCTTAATGTGAATACTGAAATTAAACTGGCTCAAAAAATGATTGGAAGTTAAATATATTTTTGAAAATAATATTATAGTTAATAGAGATAAAGTAGTTATAATTTTTACTTAATAAAATATACGATTTTGTTCGCATTTTTTGAATTGTAAAAATATTTATTCAATATAGTATATATAATTTTATGAAATTTAGTTTTGTGAATTTGTGATCCATAAATAGTGATAGCAATGATTTTTTGAAAAAGTTTCTTTCATGTCTGCTAGAATGAATTGTGAAACGATTTAAAAGCTAAAAAATTATTTTTTCAGATTCGCAATATGCATTCACTAAATTGAAATAATGTAATCAGATTTTTCGCACCTTTTAAGTATTTTAAAAATTAAATCTAGAATAACTTATTTCTAGATGATTTATATATGATTTAAATAATTGATTTCTCTAATCAACGTGATTTCCGCCAAATATAAAAATAAGTTTATATTGCCAACTAAAACTAATTAATACCTCTAGTAAAAATTCAAAAAAAATTATTTCGATCTATTTTTTAACTTCTAATAAATACTTTTTGACTAAATTAATTTTTTAATCCAATCTCAGCGTATTAGTGTTATTTTTCAATTTTAAAATTAGATCTATCTTTTTTTTTATTTTAAATTTTGTCCGACGTTCGGCTTCATATTTTAAAATTTATGAAAATTGTCATAAATTAAGAGACCATGATTAATAAGCAAAAAGAAATGTCACAAGCATTTCAATAAATTTTATTTTTGAAATTTCTCTTTTGGAAGTATTAGTTTAATAATTTAATTGAAATATATCTTAAAGTACTTTTTTTTTTCACAATAAAAGCTCTTATTTCAAATCAATAAATTGAATGCTATTTTAATAAATAATTTGATTTATTGAATTGAACTATATATTACTTTAAAATCATTTTCATACTGTAAAATTGACTATATACGTTCACTAAATTATCATCGATAAGTAGAAAAATATTTCCCATTTTATGTGCAACAAATTAAACGTCTTAACATGAAGAGAAAAATGGTCTTGATTTATTATTTATTATTAATATAATTAACTAAATAATATGTCTCAAACTAAGTTGTTTATTTACAAGTCATAAGATCGGAATATTTTTAAACTGCATTACATTTACCGAGTCTGAAAAATGCTAATTCTAAATTATTCAAAGATAAAAAATTCTTAATGTAATCATTGCAAATTTTTAAATTTAATGATAAAAATACTTGGATTTATTTTTCAAATATTCAAATAAAATATACATACGCTTGTAGTCTCTAAAAACTTAGATTACTATTCTCAACAATATTTTTTGATTAAAGTTTTTTTACTATTATTTAGTGGTTTAGATTATATTTTATTGAAAATAATCAATATAGAAAAGTTTAATTTGATCAAAAAGATGCTGAGACTGTTGAAAGGGTTGCGAAAAATTCTTGTGAACAAAATTAAAATCTATAAAATTTGATTTTATAAATAAGATGGTCAAAAACATAACTTCTTGCATGATTTTTACTTGTGTAATGAATAATAATTTTCCTATATATTTGTAGATAAAAATTATTTATATATGTATTTACTTAGAAATTTCATCACTTATTGTCCATCAAGAATCTCAATTAATTCTTCATATAGAAAACTAAAATTGATTGGATTAATTTAATAGTCCATAAGTTGCATATTTTCATAAGCTTATTAAGATTCTAAAATGAGTTTAAATTAGATCAGAGATCTATTACAAAATTGATTTGCAAGTGTGAAGTATTTTTTCTCTTTTTCTATTGAAAGAGCCTAAATTTCACCCATAATATATAATTTATTTATGATTTTATGGAAAAATTTTATGGAAAGTAAAAAAATTCATAAAATAGGCAAATAGACTAATTTCAACTACTTGAATCAATCGGATATTTTAACTCAATTGAGCTATATTGAAATTGTAATAAGAAAATTACTATTAAATTATAAATAGTGAATGTAACTTCTCAAAGCTTTAATTTCGTGAATTTGGAAATTTTTTTTCAACTAATTTTAATGGTAAAAATATAATTTTTTTTATTTATTTAGGGACGAATATCATTGAGCATTTAAGAAATTAGTAGAATGTTCATTTGTATAAATATTCACACATAAAAAGTCGAAACAACTACGGATAATTAGGAAACATAAATGGATTAGTTCAATTTGCGTGATTCGCTAATAGATCTACTTGAAAAAAAAATCGAATTCTTAGCATAAACAAATATATTAAATAAATATTTTAGCAAATATTATTCAAAGTATCTTTGAAGTATGTAAAATTATTGTAGTTTAATGCATAAAATTTTTCAAATGACTCATGAAAATCGTGATTATTTGACCAAACAGAAAATTAGAGTTGAATGTAATTTTATTTAGACAAAAAAAGTTAAATTTTTTTAAAACTTATTAAAATGAAACATCGTGTGAATCATTCTTATATTTTTTATTTATTTTAATTAATTCTTTAGATTTTAAATTAAGTGTCACCAAACTAATGAGAAATTATCAATTTTTGTAGATATTTCTTCTTGAATTATGTAACATTTTAATATTTTTTGATAAACTATTGAAAATTCTTTTTTTCGAAATTGTAGTGAATGATAAATTTTTACAATTGAATTTTAATTCCATATTTTTCAAAATTTTCATTTCAAAAATAAATAACGAAATCTTTTAATTTAAATATTTCATAATTTATCCTCGTATTCGAAAAATAGGCTATAAAAAAAATAATTTCAAGTTCTTGACCAATTTTATAAATTTTTTTTACTTGTTCAAATCAAATGTCAATATGAGAATCTTCGAATTCAGTCATTATTTTTTTTTTTGTAAGAATAAATTTATATCAAACAAAAGTTTTTTGAAGTTAATCAGAAAACCATTCTGACAATTTTAAACCAAATCCTATGTTATTTTTGAAAATCTTGCCTCTGTTTTTACAAAAACTTTGTTTGAAAATATCAATTCTGATTTAGTGACATTAAATATATTAAAATTTTTTATCGTAAGGCAGTATCCAACGTTCAAAAAAAAATAGCAATCATTAGAAAAATTATAATAGTAAGGTAGGTGGTCTTCAAATGATAGACACGCTATTCTAGGATCATTTTCAATCAAATTTAATTTAAACTCGCCACCAATTACCGCTTATCTATTTGATCCATCTTTATCATCTAAAATTAAATCTTTTTTTTTTCACTTCAAAATCCAAATTTTTTTGCAAATGTCTCTGTTGTCTCTCGATTCAATGCTTAAAAATACGTTTAGTTGCATCATGACGGTTACTTTTTAAAAATTCAAACGTATAATTGCACCTAAATTGGTCAAATTTAATTGTATCTTCTTGACTTTTTTTTAATCAAAATTAATTATATCAGGGTAACATTTAAATGCTTCAATTCAAAAAAGTCATAAACATACATTTTTTTTTAAAGAGTAATATAATAGGGTGTGAAGCAGGCAAAAAGTTACTTGGACATTTTATAATCAATAATTATTATTCACTGCACGAAAAGTATAAAAATTTTTATGCAATTTCGAATTAAGTTAGTGTAAAATTTCTGAACAGATTTTTTTTGCAATTTGAATTCTTTAATTTTTTTTTAGCTTAAAATAAAATGGCTAAATATTTAAAATTTTAATTGGCAATTTGAAGTATTGTTCGTATAGTCAAATCAAACCAATTAGAAATTTTTCATTAAAGAGTAGTAATGCATTAGAATTTCGTATAATTAAAATAATGAAAGAAATTAAATTTATTTGATAGTTCATCACTTAAAAATAAAATTCTTTGCGATTAGTTATTATTAAAACTTCATTAATAGTTACTCTGAAAAGTAACAGTTTTCAAATTGGTCTAGTAATTATAAATCGTTATCATTTTTTTCATATGAAATTCAAAATGGATCATTTTCTTTTTTTAAATATAAAAATCTTGGTGTTTAGAAATCAAATGGATGCTTTCAAATATTCTAGTGTCAAATCTAAAGATTGATAAACAAAATAAACATATTAAACGAAAATCATTTTGTTAAAAAGAATTTTAAGAAAGCGCAATAATTTTCTGTTTGAAATGTCTAAAAATTAGAAAAAATTTTGTTCTTTGTACAAAAAATATAATATAATAATAATATAATAATCGCCCCAGTGAATCAATTAATATAGTTTGAAATCCATTTGAGGCTGAAATTGATCCAAGACCAATTAAATTCAATTTTTTTAGATTAGAATAGACATGTTGTTCGGAATCAATCAAAAGACTTTCCGAATTTAAATTTTGAATTTAAATTTTAGCCTTCATAATTTAGATTTTAGCTCTCAAATCGAATCTTAATCGTCTGTTTTATACACAATTAAATTCTATAAAAGAGGCTAAGACTACCTTTAAAATAGTTACGAGTTTAAACTTGCTACGCTTCTAATATAGTTTAATCTATTGAGACTTTGATTACAAAAAAAAATTTCTTCAAAATGCTGTGCTTTGTCATTTTTATTCGTTTGAAAAATTTCTTAATTTCGAAGCCGATCTTTCTAGTTTTCTGTACATTTTTTTGAAAATTGCAAAAAAAGCGAAAAATCAATTTTTGTTTACATGCTAAAATTTTTCTTCTGTATAGATTTTCCGAATAAAATTTTTAAAGTTTTGAAACGAGCAGAAATTACTTAAATTTTTTATTCTATAACCAAAATTTTTTTTTTAATTTTGAAAAAAAAAATTCTCTAGGAAATCGGTATTTTTTATCAAATTTTTTACTTGCCTAATCACATAGAAACAAATTTCAAATATTTGGTTAGTTTTCAAATAGTATATTCTAAACCAAAATTATCATATTTTTTTCAATCTCAATATTTTAGTTAAATTTAAGTAATCTATTTTTCTAAGCTTTTATGAAATTTATCTCAGATTTCCTTCAAGATTAGCTAGTAATAGTTCTCAATATCGACAATCATGAAAATTTATATACAAAATTAATTTATTTAAAAATATTTTTATTTTAATTTAAACCTGATAAGTTTCAAGCTCATTAAGTATTGATAAAAATTTTCACTCAAAATACTAAATGAAAAGATAGTCAAAAAGTGACTAATTCAATCATTGCTGAAATGATCTATGAAAAAAATACATTGCTAATAAAAAAACGTATTCTATTCAATATTCTGTTAATAAATTACGAAAATCCACTTTATTAAAATTTATCTTTCAAGATTTTTTTAAAAATAACAGTATTATTGTGGGAATATCTATCTGCTGAATTAATTCTAAAAATTTACATGAATCTGAAAAAATAGGATTACAAGATTTTCAACATCGTAGTTCTCGCAGCAGATTATCAAATTTTGTTGATTTGAAATTCATTTTTTGTTTATATATTCATATATGATTCGTATTCTCTTGTTTCGTTAAACAAAACGATAATTTTTTTCCTTTGAATATTTCAAAAACAAAGTCGACAAATAAGGCGCATATCTTTGCTGAAATTCTTTCGTTCCTGAGTCATTGCTCGAATTTGTAATAAAGTTTTTGAGAACCAGTATCGCTAAACCGGAAATTGGTATTCAACTTTTTATTTGCATTATGAAAAATAGATAAATTTTTTTATATAGAAAATTTGATTAATGTTACACAATTATTATAAAAAATGTTTTTTTTTTATATGTATTTTATATATTATTAATTATATTATAAGTAATATTAGTACAGAAATTTAAAAAAATCTTGAATACTGAAATTCAAACAAGTTCATTCACGAGAAATGCAATTAAACAATAAAAAAGATGAAATTTTTTTAAATTTCAATCCATTTTTATCGAGATTTAGCAACTATCTAAATAATTACAAAATTTATAAAATTTCAATACAAATAAATCAATTCAGATTCAATTTTCAAAAACTGTAAAGAAAAATAAAATAGTATCTAATTTGCTTAACCTATTTGTGGAGTCAAAAGGACAGTAACCGAGATATTCCGAAAACCAAGATTTTTATATTTAAAAAAAGAAAATGATCCATTTTGAATTTCATATGAAAAAAATGATAACGATTTATAATTACTAGACCAATTTGAAAACTGTTACTTTTCAGAGTAACTATTAATGAA
>BLXL01001288.1:0-14346 GCA_023170135.1 Acarapis woodi
GGTTGAATCGATAAATACTTGAACGCCCGAAAATTTATTTGAAAATTCAAAACATTGATTTACACTTTATAACTTCAATTAATTTTTTGATGGTTTATGATTTAATTTTAATTTGTAACAATTAATTATTCACAAAAAAATCCACAAATATAAAAATTAACTAAACTTAATGGAAGATTTTTCAATTTAGTCTAGGTTAATTATTACGATCTAATTAAAGGCTCTAAAATTACGAATTTCAAAACGATGAAAAAGAAAAACAAACTCTTTTCGCCAATTGACGTTTGACGAATGTTTGGGCGCTAAATTTTGAAATGTGGAAAAAATTTTAAAAAGTAATTTATAATAAAATATAAAGCTTTTATAGAAAATATAATATTTAATAATATAGATTTTTTGAGCGATCATAATTATTTACTTAAGTGTAATATTATTTTAATATTAAAAATAAAATCAAAATAATGTAAAATTTTCCAAAATTATTTTAATTAAATTTAAAAATTTAGAAAAATTTAAGCGCCTATTTCATTAAATTACAAAAAGATTTATGTTTATTTTGACGTGATTCAATGAATTTAACTTGTAATCATATTCTTTTCATAGAATCGAATTAATTTCCACATTATAATTCAACACATAATTAAATTGTCTGATAATAAAATCACTATAAGTATATTTTTGTAAATCAAAAAAGTAATAATAAAATATTTAATATCTATTTCAAATATAATAACGTTATTTAAAGTGATCAGGCGATTAAAAACTAAAAAAAACTAGATGCCATATAACGCTTAGTAACTCAATTTTCAAAACTACTCATGAAATATTTAAAATTTAATGTTCTTTTTCTTTTAAAAATATTCAGAATTGGTAGACACCATGTTTAATATATTTTGATCTGGTGAAGGGATATTTTGCTTATAAAAAAAAGTAATTTTTTTTTATAAAATTTTTTATTTATTTTTCAAATACCATTAAATAATATATATTTTTAATCTTTTAGTTTCAAATTTATTTTACATACTTGTGAATTTACTAGTTTTTACAGAAAATAAATTATACAATTAAATTTTTAAATTTAAGTGAGTAAATTAATAAAAAAAATTTTTCATTACCTGTTGGTAATGTTTCTGTCGAGTGAGCTTATGTTAACAAAGTAATAATATTTTGACAAATTCCTGATTCATCTTGAAATCAAATTTATATTATTTCAAAGTCCAATAAATATTATATAATATTCTATAATTTTTATTTTCAGTCTATACAAAAATTTGTTTTTTTCTCAAATATTTGTGTCTAACTAGGTACCATTTCCACAAAAAAAAAATTCTATATATAATTTTGAAAAAATTAATTTAGTTTATAATGAATTTTTAGATTTTTTCAATCAATTTCATAATTTAGACTTTAGATTTGAATGAGAAGAAATATTCACATGATAAATTTTTTTATAGGTAAATAATTTGTTTTCAAAAAGGAAAAATATTAATTCTTGCATAAATATATCATTCTTGTAAAAAGATAAAATTTTTTAAATACAAAGATATCTCTTTGCAAGTAATTTGAACCTTTTTTATAAAAAAAAGTTTTCATTTTGGATAACAGATTTTAATTATAAAATTATCCCTAATCGATAGTAAAACATTTTCAACACTACTTAGTTGTGGGAATAAAGCAAAATTCAAAAGATTTATTTCCACTTTTTTCAACAATAGATAAAACAAAGAAATTAGATTTAAAGAGATAAAATTAATATAAGTTGTCAAGATGAACATTCAAGAAGCAATAAATAACGTGAGTAGAATCCGTTTTTTTTCGTATAAAATGTATTTTTAAAATTTTTTCTGATTTACTAATCCATACTTTAGTATGAGAAAAGTTTAAATGAACTGGTCGGCTTTCATGGGCAATCGAATGATAACCACAACAAAAATTTTTTAGATTCCGAAATAAGGCGGCTAACATGTAAAATTGAGGATTTAAAACGAAGTTTAGAGCCTGGTAAAGAAGTAACAAAATACCGCTTACTTGAAAACTATTCGTGGGAACAAACAAAAGAATTGCTTAAAATTTATTTAAATCGTAGTGATTTTCTAGGAAAAGATATGAGTAAAATCAGTTGTAAAGTTGATCTTCTAGATGGAAATCACACAGCAATGATTGTAGTAGAAAATGCTAAGTTAATAATCAAAAATCTTTCTTATCCATTGGAGCTTTTGGAGTCTGATTTTGTAAAAGTTACAAAAAAATTTGTGATTGTTACATTGAAAAAAGCAGTTGCACAAGACTGGACTTCGCTTCAAAAGACTACATCAACAATGAGTAAAGGAGATCTTAGCGATTTTAAACCTGATGAAAACGAAGATCCTTCACAATCAATGATGAATTTGGTGAAAAAGTAAGTTCTTTTAATTTTCCCATAAAAATTATCTTAACTTAAATCTGATCTAGAAATTAGCATATAATTGAAAATCTAGATTCATTTAATTACTAAAAATAATAAATTTATCAAAAATTATTAATAATGAATATATTTTAAATGAAGGATGTATAATGAAGGCGACGATGAGATGAAAAAAATGATCAATAAAGCTTGGTGCACAAATTCATTTAAATAAGTACACTAATATTCATTAATTTTTTATTTGAAAATTGCATTCGAATTATTTTTTTCTCGATTATAAGTTTAAAATAAAATTTTATTAATGATCACACCGATAAAAACTAACAATCAACTTATTCTTGTCAATTAGAAATATATTAATGAACATATTAATCGATAATTATATTGAGGAAATTCTTTTCTCATTTCAAATCTTTCATAAAAACGCATGGTTTGTTAATTTTTCGAAATTTATTTTTATTAAACTGTAGCTTTTTTTTCTCGCGTGTAAAAATAGAATAAAAAAGTATATATATGTTAATTTTTTATTTTAAAACATTTTTTAACACTTGGTTTTAAAATTTATTTATAAATTAATTGGTTTCTTAAAATTTCTAAATCAAAAAATGTTTTTTTTTGTGCGTATGTCATGTATTGAAAAATCTATATTCCTACTTTTACATTAATAATTGAACACAATTCATACTAAACAATATTTAATTTTGAAATTTGATATTTTTTATTTCACTTATTTAATCAGTCATAGATTGTCTTTAAAATTAAGATGAGTGTCAAAAGTGTTGTGTTTTGAAAATTTTTGAAAATTTAAAATTATTCACTGTATTTTTTAGATTCTGAATGATCTGAAAATTTGAAAATAAATAACTTATTCTACCGAGATACATTTAAACATCTCTTATGATTTTATATCAAATCCTTTCGAAAAAATTTGTTCTATTACAAAAGTGCAATGTAGGTAAAAAAAACATCATCAATTTTTATTATATGTATTATTTATATATATAGGTGAAATAATTGTTGTAGCTTTAATTGATCGAAAATAAGACCTCAAACGAAATATTACTGTGAGATTTTTAATTGAATCGTTGGTTTGCGACAAATTAATGTCAATTATCATTTTAAATTGTGCCATCAAAACAATGAATTCAAACATTCAAATAATTTGAGATGTTTATAAAAATTTTCTTGATTATTTTCGTTATTCGTACATATGCTTATTACAAAAACTGCAAGATTAGAGAATGCGTATTTTCAACTAGTATTTTTTGCCCTAAAATGAATTTTTGTTTGAAAATTAATTTAAACAAACTATATATAAACATATGTTATCAAAATTATATTAATAAATTTAATTTTTTATATTTAAATGACCTTGATTGTTTTTGTTAATTAGGCATATTTTCATTAAGAAAAACTGATACCACTTAAATATCTAGGCGCCACTTTTTATAAATTGATAAACATCAAAGAAACGAAATTTTTTATAATTTATTTGACTCATCATGGTATAAATTAATCTATTTCTAAGTTTAGTTCTTTTTCACTGAAAATAAATTGATGTGCTTGATGAAGATTTACAAAAAAATTTATATTTTTTGATAAAAAAGTCTACAAGTTTAATCGAAAATTTCTCCATTTGCCAGGTCACAAATTTTGAAAATTTATTTGCTATGAAGGTCTTTATATTAATTATTAATTACACTGTCAAAATATAAATATTTGTCACGCTCAACATTAATATTATCAATATTTCTAATTTAAAATAATATATATAACTTAAAATATTAGATTCGAATAACTAACAAAATTCGATTATAATATATATATATACTAATATATGTATAAATGTATTTATTACATATATAAATATATATACCATTTTTATTATTATATTAATATAAATTTGAAAGTTAAATTGCAAATTTTTAAATGATTGTTAGATAATATTATTTAATGATAGACAATTAAATGCAAGAAAAGAAAAATTAAGTCTGCTGTTGTAAATTGCTATTACTTAAAAGAATAAGATTTTAGTAATATAATAATCAAAACAAACTATTACTCGACTAATCGGAATAGTAAATAAAGAAAAATAAAAATTGAATTTTTTTCAAATTTTATCTTTTTTGCGTTCGAAAATCTAGAAACATGTGTTCCAATTTTTTATAAGTATTTATTTTAGTTATAATAATTGCTAAATTTTCAAAGATATATTCAGATTATTTATACAATTGTTACAACTTTTTTTGATACAAACAATTTTTTCGTAATTAAGCAGTTTTTTTGCATTACATTCTTTGAAAAACTCAAATACAATAATAGTGAAAATTAAAATAATTATGATAATTTCAAGATTGATTTTTTTTATAGAAAAATAATTTATGTAAAATAATTATTTCTGACTGAACACTTTCCAAGAGCAATCAAAAAAGCAATCAAAAAAATTTTTTTTAGTAAAAAGGAAATAAAATTTATCAAATCACCGATGCGACTATTTGATAGAATTGTTTTAAAATATTTATGAGCATTTGTAAAAATAGTGCGGACTTTTTTATAATTATAATTTTAAATCATTACAAAATTAAGTCGATATAAAAAAAATTATGTGAGGTATATCATGGTTAAATCACGTAGTGAGTTGATGGTTGCAAAGTAAATCAGCTTATAAATTTTTAAGAAACAAATAACAAACATTATTATTTAATTAATTTGAATTGTCATCTAGAAATCTAGAGAACAACATTTTGCGATCTTCCCTAGAATGACCGGCTTGAGCGACGGCTGCGGTTATAAGAGAAGCGTATGAAGGCATATCAATGGATGGACTGCGTTGTGTTCGGTTTGTTATGATATTTTTTGGTCTTATCATATTACCGATTGAGAGGGAAGATGGTGGTAAATACAATTGATTGACTAAATTCGATCTGTTCAATCTATTTGATCTATATAAAGTTGAATCAGTTAATAATTCATTAATTATGTTTCCAGTTCTCAACTCATTTGGCTGTCCTAAAACGGGTTGAGAAATTGACTGTGTATCTAATTGGTTTTCTAAATTGTGGCTATCGTTTGAGATTAATACGGTAGAATTATTGATTTGATCATTATTTAGTGTACCATTTGCTACATTATCAACATCACTACTCAATTCCTTTACTGGATGTAGTGGTATATTTTCAATCGGTTCGTTATTTTGTACAATCTCGTTTGGATTATTAATCTCCGAAATATCAAGTATCGTGCTATTTGATTCTAAACCATTGAGATTCGTTTTTTTATTAATTAATTCATCTGGTTGAGTAGTGGTTACAATGTTATTTGCATCAGCGATTGTGTTATTTTTTTGTTTCTCAAATGTATTTGTTCGATTTTGATTTCTTAATTTATTAAATACTGTTTGCTCAGGTGCTGCTAGAAGAAGAATGTTCGGCTGGAATGGTACTAGAGAATTTGGTTGTATATAGGCAATATTTTGATTGAACGTATGACTTGGATTTGTATTGCTCAGTTTATATTGAGAATTAAGAAGATTAGAAGTTTGGACAGGTAGATTATCTTTATATAAAAACGGTATTAAATCAATATTTGATTCGGATGGGGTTTGACTTGCGTAATTCAAATTACTCTTTTTATAAGACTGATTTATTGAACGTGACTTGTAGGGAGATAATGAATTGAATGATTTAGGTTTACTTAGCAATCTAACAGTCCATCCATTTCTACTAATTATAGTTTGAGTTGAATCTATTTCTTATGAAATATTCATGAAAAAAAATTTTAATTAATTGATTTATATAATTAAGGTTAATAAATAATCAATCTATTTATACAAGAAAATATAAGGACGGTAATTATATGAATTTATTTTGATAAATTAATATTATTTTATTCTAATTATTTGTGCATTTGACATACCTGGCTTGTTGTGAGCCGATTTTAATTGGGTAGGTTGATTATTGACAGTAGGAATTTTGCTTTGTAAATTTGATTGATTATCTTGTTTTTTAGGTGTTGATGAAAAAGTAGAAAAATGGGTTCTTTTTTGCTTTGACTTAATATTTAATCGTACTGTTGGTACAAAAACAGCCACAGGTATTCTATAATGAATAAAACTATTTGCAATATCGTGAATTGAAGGTAATTGCGTTTTATATCGATAAATCGAAAGATCTATAAAACGTCCTTCACGATGATAAAGTTGATCTCCCAAGGACACTTTCATATAGATAAGAAAAAACAAATTTAAAAAAATAAAAATCATTTTTTTATACTCTTTTTATTTCTTATTAATAAATTGATGTATGAAAATAAATGTCTCGAAAATTTTTTTTGATATTTCTGACACAGTTTCTCAAAATTTTTTTTTATCAGAACTAAGAACTAACTAGATTCGATGTTAACAAGCAACTGATCAACTTACTTATTGTGAACAGGTCTATTTATGAATAATTTAAAAAATGTCTATCAAAGCTTTGCTGCAGAAAGCCATAATTATCGTTCATTGAGTCCAAAACGATTTTTGGCTTTTTTTCTTCGTAATGATTAGAGGTCAAGTTCATATGTGATTCTTATTTATCTAGTTAATACTGAAACAGGTAAAAGTGATTTAGAAAAAGTGAAAGTTTCTTCTTATATACACCTAAAATTACTATATAATACCTGTTTGAGCTTAAGAATATCAAATATTTGCTATCTTTTCTTAGACATTTTGTAACAATTTTTAAACTGACATAACTAAAAGGGAATTCAAAAAAAAAAAAAACATTTTCTCTTTTAATGTTTCATCAAGTTGATAATAAATCTGGCTTTTTTGGATCTTAAGTTCGGCAAAGCTGAAAATCGAAATCATATCATGCACATATGTTATTACTTATTTTTTTAATTTCAATGCGTCATTATATATTTTTTTTTTGACCACATCTTCAAAATATACTAAACCAAATATGCGTAGAATATAAAAAAGAAAAAAAATAAATTAAGATATTTCAAAAATTCGTATTGTCATCTGAAGGCTTAGTTTATGATTTATAAATTTTCTTTCCTATCAAAGGTATTTCGATTACATTCGTTATAAAATATTAAATGTGATCAAACAAATGACATTTAAAAAACAAAAGTAATAGATTATATCATAAAGAATTTGTTTCCCAAATGAATTGATATAAACCAAGCATTTTATGATCTATTTTGATGTTTCAAAGCTTATTTTTAATTTAATAGAAAAAATGAATTTAATTTATTGAAATTGAAAAGCACCTGTTGTACGTTGCTAAGATGTGTAAATAAAAAGTGATATTATTTATATTTTAGATAAAAAAATAGGTGAATTGAGCTTCTTTTTTTTCTTATAAAAAAATTTGAGGAATTGATAAGTTAATAGAACATGTAAAAGAGAAAGTGCAATGTACTTTGAAAAAATTCTTAATTTCAATTAGAAACGCACCGAATCGAAAATTTTTTAATTAATTTTTTTAATTGGATTAGATTTAAATTTGAAAAAATCTTCTTGCAATACCTAAATTTTATATTTAAGAAACATAACTTTTATATAATCTTATTGATCAATCTTGAATTTTGAATCTCGTCTGAATTCAAAAGGTCAGTCATCTCTATTTTTAAATTTACTTTTCAAGATTAGCCTGTTGTATTTAGTTAATAGTTAAATGAATCATTTTTATATGAACTTGAAGTATTTAGATTATTTATTTATTACGTTACAGTATTTTATTATCAAATTTATTCATTTACTTTGTAAAAATTCGCATCTATAATATATAGTAGATTTTTATAATTTGAATATATATTGAGAAAACGATAAAATAATGCACAAAAATTCAACAATTTAATATTTTTTGATAATATTGCATTTAAAAATTCTAAGAAATTACGAGTGATTATAATGGATGACCAATAAATTTAACATAAAAATGTTTGTTTTTTTATGTGAATATGTGCATTAACTATTTATATATTTATATATTTTTCACAAATTAATTTTTCATGCATCGAAATAGTTTGCGTTTTGTGAATTTGTATACCTCAAAAACATTAACTTGAAAGACTTTTTAATCCTAACCTCATTTTTTTTTATTTTATCAAATTATCTGACGATTTGTTTTTTTTTTTAGTAAATCAAATTATAATATTTTTATTGAGCATGTTGATAATAGTAATTTAAGCATTGTGATTTCTGTATTTCTAGAATAACAAAGATTATTAGAAAAATCTAGTAAGATAGAACCATTATTAAAATAAATAATTTTAATTAAAAAAAATTTTTGATTTTATTGCTTATCATTAATTGTTTGATTTTTGAAAAGAGTCTTTTCAATTCACATTGATTAAGTTATTTGGTAAATTTACAAAGATCACAGCCTGAATTTTTTAAAAATGTCAAGTGTACGAGAAAATAAGGACTTGAAATTTTTTATTTATTTTTTTATTCTATTTTAACAATTGAAGTATATCGAAAAAAAATTTTAATAATTACATAATTTCTATAAAAAATAAAAATAAATTTACAAATATAATTTTTTATATCTCATTTGATATAAATTTTATATCCCATGTTCGCAGAGTGTGTTGGTATTTTCGATTTTTTTTATCATCATAAAATTTTTTCATTAATTATTTTTTTTATTTTTTGAAAATTTATTAATACATATAAAAGAAGTAGAAAAATAAAAATTTAGCCTTTTTATTTTAATATGAGAAAGCTAATTAAATTTATCTTGAGTGCTTTTACCTCATTTATACAAATTTAGATTTAAATCATTCTATAAAATTTAAATAAATAATTATAAAATTAAGGTTTATCAATCTTGTTCAAAAACTTTGACTTTCATAGCTAATGACAAAAGAAAAATGATTAAAAAAATTCTCAAATTTTCGGAAAATATTTTTTCAGAGATCTCATACTTTTCACAAGAAAAAATCTTGCAAATTTTAAATATAAAGTAAAATTACCATTTCAGCTAAATGTAAAAACTTTCATCATTATAATTTTATGTGCTATATTAAATTTGAAAATTAATTCAAAAGTGATTAAATTTTTTTCTTAAATACCTAAAAATCGAAAATTTCATTATATAAACTAAAGTTAATGTAAGTTGTTTTACAGAATTGATAGTTGAATTTGTTTATTCTGGAGAAAATTAAAATTAGTTTTTCTAATTAATGAAATAATAATTTAAAAAGATCACGTCTTTTGAATTAGTTTTCATCTTTTTTTTGCTTGAATCGTGTTTGTGCGACTTTAAACAGCTTTGTTCATTTATTGCTATTAAATTTTTTCATTTTTTTTAATTATTGCTTTGTCAAATACAAACTTTGTATCAAATTTAAATTGGAAAAATCAATTGAAAATTCGTTGGATACATTTAAATATTTATTTCTTCAACATTTAGTTATTTATCATCATATTTTAAATCAATTAAATAGCTAAAGGGTCAAATAATTGGATACAATCTAACAAAAATATATTTTAGTTATCTGAACATCATTTTGTATTCAACGACAAAAGCACAAACAACAAACTCTAAAATTTTTCATTAAATTATAATTAAGTTAGAAAAGTTTTTTTATTCTTGAAATTTTCAGCATTTAAAAAAACATTTTAATTTCTTTTTTCACTTAATCATTCTTTGGCACAGCTTACAGATAATTCAATAATATAGTTAAAATCTTCTAATAGATTTTGCTGCCAGCTTAAAAAGTCAAATTAATTTTTTTCAACTTAAATTTTGAATAAAAAATTCAGTGATGTTTGAAAAGTTTTGGAAATAATTAAAAAGTTTTTAGAAGAATAATTTTCAAATAAGAAATTTTCTAGATCTTTTTGGAGATGAAAATTGATTTAAATGAAACAAACTAATTAGCCAAAAGATTGGTTCATAATGTTGACAAAAGATTTTAATTTTTTCGATGCATTGTATTTTTAATTAAATTAAGTTCATTACTAAGTCAATTGGTTAAGGGTTTTTTATGATAATGTTTACAATATTCACATTTTTTTTCGTTGTAAATTGAACAACTTCAAATTATTCTAAAAATGTTTTTATAAAAAAAATTATCCATGGAAAAGAAACGAAAAATTGACATTTTGATTTTAAATTCTTTATTATTCTTTAATAAATAAATTTGATTGAAAATCAACTTGATTTTTCTGAAAACGATTAAAATTTAGCAGATTACAGTGAGCTTTTTTCAAATTCAAATATGCAATTTAAAATAATATATATTATAAAAACAATATTTATTATCAATTATTAAAATTTAAGATTTTTTTTTATTATTTCATAATTTAAGACCAAAAAGTGATTTGAATTATAAAATTAATGGTAAATAATTTTCAATTGGAAAATTTTTTCTTACTTAAGCAAATAATTGGTATTAAATTATTCAAAAGCAATTGAATAACTTTCTTTTTACTTCCATACAATTCTAATTTAATGAGATAAATGTTTGTAGAATTTTGAAATTTAATTTAGAAAAACATTCACCACAAATGCACTAATCTATAAGTCAGTCGCAAGAAAGAGATAACAAAAAGAATTTCGGTAAATTTATATTCTAATAATTGATTTAGAATTTGATTAATACTATTCAGAATATCGACTAAGTAAAAAAATTCAAAAGTAAATTTTTGGTAACCAAATAATATCTTCGAGTTATTAAGTGATTGTAATTATTAATCGCTGGATCAAAAATTCTGAATAATCAATGTTTTAAAAATTTCTAAATTTATATACCTTTATTCTAGGTAATTTGTAATTATAATTTATCGAGCAAGACTTTTTATGAACTATTTTAATGATATTCCTAAGAATTGGTTCGCTTCATGGATTAGTTTATCGAAAATAAAATAAAATTTATTGACTTTAATCTATATTAACATTAGTATATGAATATTTATCTTCCACCAATCATTTTATTAAAGCTGGTTACATCTACTTGAAAGAATTTGAAGTTTTTTTATGACAAAATATTTTACTTTGAACGACAAAAAATTTACAAATTGTTCAATTCTGAACTAGTTCAAAAAAATAACTTTTATTTACCCTTTGATACAAACTTGATGTTACTTTGATAAAAATGACTTTACATATAGGATCACTAGATAATTTTTTTTTTGGCATTAAAAAATTTTTCTTTATATATCTATTCATTTCTTTTTCTAATTGTCCATTTACTTCGAAATTTCAAAAATATTTAATTTCAGTCCGAAACTATTTAAATCTTTATTTATTGCAATATTTATATTTAATAATAAAAATATTATAGCTTAATAAATATGTTTCCGTAATAGTGGAAAGATTATTTATCGCCTATATTTTATATAAAAAATCTTAAATGAATTTTTTTTTTATCGGTTATGTATTCAAGTGAAGAATCTATAATTATTATTATAGAACATGTATATTAATTTTAAATATAGGGTTTGGGAACAATAAATTTTCATGTTTACAAAGAAAAATTCTAATATATAATTTTATGAAATCCAAGAAACGAGAAAAGAAAATGTGAATTTCTTTTTTCTTATATCCATATATTTTGATTTACATAAATTTTTCAACAAATTTTTACAATGCATTTATAATTTTGAATCATTTTGATACATAAATATTAATTTATATTTTATCATATTGGTCTAAGTATTTTAACACTTGATTTAATGGCTTGATGCTTTAATTACTGATTTTTAGATATAAAATAACACAAAATTAAAGCAGTCTGTATCTCGAGAGAAATCTAAATCCCTTTCTAATTCATAATAATTTTTTATTAATTTTTTGAATTTAATTTGTAGCAAATATTGTTGGTAAATTTAATTTTCAATTTTTTTTTATTTCTACTTTTTATTCCTGTACAAATAGTAGAATTATTATTATCAGAAACTTAATAAAAATAATTCTGATTTTATTAAATAAAGTTTACTTTTCTTTTGAATCGAAAATAAAAATATATTTAAATAAAAAAAATGTTGATACCAATTTTTAAATATAAATATTTTCCAATTAAATTCAATAGGAACAAATTTTTCTCTATATTAAATTTATTTACAAATACGCTTCAATTAGACAACAAAAATTTATTTATTTTACTACAAATCACTAATTCGTAAAATAAAGAAGACAACAGAAAGAATTATATTTATTTGAAGAATAATTTTTAGTTAAGAAGAATTTCATTCTAAAAAATTCGAATCGATTAAGTCGCTAATTTTTTATGATTACAAAATAGAAAAAAAGGAAGTTTAAATCGATTTTTTTATATTTTTATTTATTCTTTTGCTTATTCATTTATTTTAATGTTTGTGTCTTATTTTGCTTCTTTACGTTATGCAAGCTATTATTTCCTATATGTGGTATGAAAACTCATGATACATATTGTATTAATCAAGCTGGACATGTAGCAGGTTTTAATAAAATTTTCAAGTTTCACTTTGTATGTATCATAAACTAAAATTCATTAAAACTATAAATTTATTATATGTATTACAGGAAACTGAAAAAAAATTTTAAAAATTTATTTTTAAGATTCAAACCGAAACAATATATTTTCACGAATAAAATTTATATTTAATGAGTTAAATTTTTGTCGCTCAAAGTTTTGAATAATCCAAAATAAGAGTTTTTGTGTAATTTACAACTGCGAGAAAAAAAAAACTTTTGAAATAACAATCGGATCTTCGTTCGTCAAGGCAATAATTTTTTGCGAATACATAAAAAAATTTTTTAAAAAATATTTTACACATATCAATACTTAGAATTAAACCGAATAATTTTATTTATCAAATCTCTGAACTTATTCAAAATAATAGAAGTGAAATAATTAAATTAACAATCAATATTCTACTTTTGTCAAAATTTGGTTGCTTTACGTAAACATAATTTGTCAAAATCGCATTAGTTTCAACAAATCTTTTTTCATAACTATTTTAATTTTTAATTTATTATTATTTAATAATTTTTTCACACCATAATGGTTAATTCGATTGATAATTTGTTTTTACAAAAATTTTCTAAATTATATTTTCAATGATAAATATTGAGAAAAAATTAAAATAATTAAACCTATAATTTAAATTTACATTATAACTATCAAAAAAATATTAATAAAAATAATTTAACAATAATTTCAAGTTTGAAGTTTTGATAAAATTTGCTCATAAATTATATTTGAATTTGGAAACTTCATTATTAACCTTATGTTTCTTGAGGCTTTTTAAAAGGAAATAATTCATAATATTCAGTTAGAAACGAAATTTTTTCAAAACAAAATTTAGTAGTGATAAAATAACCTAACAATTTATATATTATAATCTAATATTGAAGATAAAATTTCGAATCAATAGACTTAGTGAGCAAATAAATTTATTTAAAATAACCTAAAAACGCTAATAATTGATCATTTTGGATCATTAATTTGCAATTTCTCATTTTTCAGAAATTTTCAAAAGGTAAGAGAAAAAAAAAGAAATTATGAAATCATCAATAAAGGTGTTATGTAGCTATATTTATAACTATATAAAAATAGTTTATTTATCTATTTTGAATCAACTTAGGAGCATCAATGTGAAAGTGTATTGATCGTATAAGCATTAAATTTAATCAACATCTTAGTGGTATGTCAACAAAAAGTACGAAGTATTCAAAAATCTGTTTTGAACTAAAAATCATTAATAGTACGAAACTAAATTAATTTTTTTTGTAACAACATTACAAATATTTTAGCTTACATGAAAAGCCCTTATTTTTTTGATTAAACAGGGGCAGAATCAAAATTTATAACCGATGAAATAATTTTCGGTTAAACAACTCATTTTACTACAAGGTTTTTTTTTTATGATTTTATTACTTCAACACTAATTATATTTTATAATAAAAATATAAAAAATTTTCTTTCAAACGGAAATTATTGTTAAATTATTTTTATTAATT
>BLXL01001303.1:0-18394 GCA_023170135.1 Acarapis woodi
TTTGTGAAAATAAACCATAAAAAAAACTTAGTTAATTTATAATTAAAACAGTATACAGAATTACAAAATTTTACAAAATTTTACCATTTTCTTTGAAAGCATTTTTCTGAGCCTCTTTGTAAATTTATGATTGATTTATTATTGTCAAATAAATATAAAAAATGACGCGTATCGTGAAATTAATAATAAATGAATTGTAAAAATTTCAAAATTTACCTAATTAGATAAAATTGAAAGAATTGCTAATAAATTTATGAAATTTATAATGATAAATGACAAAGTCAAAGGTAGTTTGATAACAAACATATAAGAAATATATATACGTTTATATAACATAGATATTTGATTTTGATGAATTAATAAAATTTGATTTATAATTTGTAATTTGATAAACAATATAAATAAAAATTTTTGAAACAGGTGTGAAGTAAAAAGATTTATATTTTTATCGTGTGTAGCAAACTTTACAGATGGAAGCTTCAATTTTGAATTCAAAAAAAAACTAATAATTAATTGAGTAAGAATTTTTACAATTTCCGCACACTTGTATTTAACATAATGAATTTTTTCTTATTTTTTAAACAATAAAAAATTATCAGATTTTTGTGAAATAAAATAAATTGTATGCAAAAACAAAAATTCAGAATAAATAATTTTAAGCATTTTGCTATTCAAGAAGTAAATTTATCGGTAAGATGTCAATAAATGTTTCGAACCACACTTACTTTAAATCTGTAGGCGAATTAAATATTTGATTTTTCAATTCATCTTTGGAAGTCATTTTTTTTGCTAATTTTTTATTGTAAATAAGTCAGTTCAAAATCTTAAAAATCATGTTTTAAACATTTGCCATTAATTTAAGTAAAAAAAATAAAAAACTTTTAAGAAAAATGATATATTAACAAGAGAGTTTTATTTCGAAAGATTCAGTAATCTGTCTGTTCAACTAAATTAAGGCTAAAAAATAAAAATAAGAGAAAATCCAAAAATAAGATTTTTATTACATAAGAATGAGAAATTTAGGAACACACAAAAAGGCTCAAAGATATTCTCTATAAATAAAAAATCAATTCCAGAAGATTCAATTTTTTTTATAAAATTCGACCGGTTTTTGTTTTTGAGATTTACAAATTTTCTTGAGATTTTTAGTATATATATCAAAATTATGCTAGAAAAAATGAAAAGTATCTTTTTGTGTTTGAAAAAGAAATTGACTATAAATTTCGAGATTTTGACGATTATTTAAACAGTGTGATTGAAAAAGTCGAAAATTATTTGATATTTTTTGACTAGCATTGCACTCTTATAATGAGAGAAAACAAAAAATCAATTTTTCTTCAATCTCTCTTTTTTTACTTGGGACGATGATTTATTTAAAAACCTTTTTTTGAAGGTTTTGAAATTTTTAAGAAAGCTAATAAAAAAGAACGATGAAAAAAAATTTTCAAAAAATCTAGAAAATTATGGGATTAAATTTCAAATGAGCTCAGGTACTACAAATTACAAATAAATAAAAAAATTAAAAAAAAAAGATCAAATATGCAGATTTATCATTTTCACAGATAAAAACAAAATTGATTAATCATATACTTCGAACTGATAATCTCGTAACAATCAAATCTAATTTATGATATATTTTATTATATTTAATTCAGAATTAAATAAATGATCATCATGGTAATGATTGACGAACGAGCAATACTCTTATAAATTAGAAGATAATATATAATTTAAAGACAAACTAGGATTGATTGAGAACAGCAGCTATACCACCCCTTTGCAAGACATATATAAAGAAACCAAGATCGATCACTAGGATCACATAGAAAGTTACGGCCAGAATATGAATAGGAATAAAAAAGATTAGTAACATATTTAAAAGAAGTCCAATTGTAACAGCGATAAGACCAAATTGATGTTCGGTAAGAACCATAAAAAAGAGAGTCGTAAATAATATAATGGTGAACGTAAAGTAGACCCCAAAGGTTAGAATATCACCTGGAGCACCTTCGAGTGTTTGGCTTAAGAACGAGAAGTGAATACATAGAAAATCAAACACAAGAATACAGATCAAAATGTATTTGAAATAGGTGAAAACTTTGTCACCTTTTGATTTATATTTTGTTCGATTAGGAAAAAATATTTGAATTAGTCCAATGCATAATAAAAAATTTTAAAATATTTACATTCAAGATTTTTTTCAGTTTTTTATCTTACCTTCAATAATCGCCATTTTAGTTTAGTGAATCTAATTATATTTTAACTTCCGGTTTTAGTTTTTGAGAAAAACTTAATTGATGTATATATAAAAGAACGAGATTTGGAATTTATCAAAGTAATATAAACGGTAGTTTGTCAAGAAGTCATTTAAAAAATAATAAATCAGGATCAATCGTCTGAAAATTGATTAGCATAGAAAATCGATGATTAAAATTTAAAATATTTGCCTAGCACAAGGATGAAAGAATAATAAAAAGTTGAAAAATGGAAATAAGAACTGATTAAGAGCACACAAATAATAAGAATACTAGCCTCTTCAAATGAATTCTACATAAATAAACTGGGTGTATTATTTCAAATTGTCGTTTAATTTTTATTATTAGACGAACTTAAAATGGATTTGGCATGCTTGCTCATAAATTCATTTTACAAAATTTTCTTTTAAGAAATTTTTTACATATTCTTTTTGTAAATGTCTTTGCGCTTTAGGACTTTGAATAGTCTTTCAACTAAAAATTTACGCGTTGATCTCGTAATGGCTTCACACTACATCCTATTACTCAAAGATGCATTAACTTTTATTTTTTTACTTGTAAGTAATCTCATCTATTACCGTTCTTTTTTTCAAATTGTTATCATTAACATTTTCTATGTTGAATATATAGAATTACTTCAAATTATCTTATGGTAAAGTTGTATTTACTTTTAAAATGATAATGGCTTTGAATTGGTCTCCGCCATGTCTTAACACACATATATACATCATAGTCTCACAGACTATGTTTTTTGCCGATAACAGAATAAATTTCACAATTTTCAAGATTTTTTTGGTATATGAGTATTTTACCAAAAAATACTTTTATCTTTTAAATAAACATGTAAATCTTCATAATTTACTTGTTTACAATTTTTTTTTAATTTTTCTGAATAATCTTAAAAATAAAACACCTGTTGATAAAATACAAAATGTGTCAACTTTATTATCACAATAAATGTTATCGATATTTTGTATTCTATATAACATTTATTCGAAAATATCTTTAACCAACTCTGAGTAATTCACCACCGAATCCTGTTTATCTGACTTATCATTCATTAATTCAAAAGCGCTAATCAAATCCCAACACTGAATAGAACCATTACTATGACCAGTGAGAAAAAGTATTTTAGTTCTGTTTCCAAGTGTGATTTCTTCATCTAGCACTAATTAATGAAATAAATAGGTTGATATTTGATGAAAAAAAAATTGATCTTTTGTTTTAAATTTTAACATATTTATATTTACAACTTACCTGCATAGGTAGTGATAGTCGATTTATCAACAGATTTAATCGAACAGACTCGTTTGCCATTCGATGCACAAAGCACTTTGATTCAAAAATGATTAGATTTATTTAAAAAAAATTTATTAGTCTTACCATTAATTTTATTTGAATTACTGTCAAATCGCTGTATAAATATTTGTTTCGAACCATCTATTTGATGTCCAAAGGGTCCAAATTTTTTTTTGGCAACTTTCAAATTTTCTAATTCATTATCGAGAGTAACAATTTGAAAAGATGCATAAGAATCAAAGCCAGGTTGTGTAGAAATATGATCTCTAAATCTAATTAATGAATATGTACGAACATGCATTTTATCACATAAACTTATCAAATATTTATCATTTAACATCACACTACAAATCGGATTATTCAAATGTACATTAAATGTTTGAAATAATCGAAGAACCATTCCATTTGTTTCAATTTGAGGAATAAGTACACGTAGGGTACCTTTATGAAATTAAAATTTTAATAATTTTTATATAAAATTTTAAAAATTGTAAGATCAAATAAAATGTACCATCGATTGTGCCATAGGCAATTTCAAACCATTTACGAGGTTGATGATTAGATTTTGCTGTGAGATAACATGAAATTGATGTAATCATTTTTTTGTTTGGATCTTTGTATAATTCATTAATAAGAAGACCACCATCTTTAATACCAGTTTCTACAGGAAAACAATCTTTGATGCGAAGGGGAAATTTATCCATATCAATCAAAAAAATTGAACCTTTGCTGGTGGCTAGCAAAAGAAAATCACATCCCACCTTATCATACGCTGAAATTGAAAGCTGTTTTGATTCCTCAACTAAATTTTGTATTAGCCATTGACCATTATGCGCATGAGAAACACCAATTAAACCATTTTCATAACTTAAAGCTACAAGATGAGGACCTATAAAAAAGAGACAATTTACCATCGATTTCCGAAGACTGAAATTAGAAGTGATCGTTTTTCTGTAAAGAAGACTATCTTTGTTGAAAAAAAGGCACACACATTGAATTTGTTTCAACTCTTCAAAATAAATGCCTATATAAAGTGTGAAGCCTTCAGGTTGAACTCGGCGATAAAATGCGATAGTGTCAATTTTGTGCTCCAAAACATAGGGTTCAAAAAGCAATCGAAAGCCATATGTATCACTAAACTTAAAAAATCGAATCTGAAATGTATAGGCAACTAATACAAAATAATTGTCAGTTACAATTTGTACAACTTGATTATAATCAGGAGAAGATAATTCAAAATTTTTTATATAATCATGATTGTTACGTGATTCTCTGGTATCTCCAAGAAAACGATATTCTGGATTATTCAAATCTTCATCAAATCTAATTATTCCTTGAAATAGAAGACTTCCAGAACATTCAGTTTTATTGATTTGGTTATAACAAAATTTGAGACGTTTAGTCAGAGGAACAATACCTGTATGTATTAAATTTATTAGAAAAATTTATTTAAATTTTTACATAAATTTTGATATAATCATACCATAAAATTCAGACTCATGAATCAAAGTATCAAGGCTAATGTGATCAATGTTGTGTAATTGCCCAGTTCGAAGATAATTGAGTATAATTCGAAAAAGATCAGGATCACGATCGATAAAAAAGCATCCATCATTATCTTTATGTGCCGAGATCAAATAATTTTCATGAAAAAGTAATGAGGTAAAAAATGTGTTCTCTACTGAGATCAAAGTTTGTTTTGAAGTCGCGAACTTTTGTCCGCCAACATTAAGATTTATAATCTCTTTATTTGCCATTATTTTAGTCCGAAAATTAAAAAAAAACGTCGATGATTGTGAAAAGATGAGAAACGATAAATATGAGAAGATATTGTATATTAAATTACGAGATTCTCTTTGACAATCTTGCTTAATTCATTTGCAATTTAATAAAATTACCCTAAAATGTCATATTTTAAAGAAATAAAAATGAAAGTTTAACTTTGAAGTTTACATTCGAAAAAAAAAATGATTCAAAAATATTATAGATGAAGATAGGTCATTTAAATGAGTCAATGGATTTTTATCTAAAAATTTGGTAGCTTTCATGAATAAATTGTAAATTTTAGGGTTTAATCTACAAATTATCTTTTAATTTTATATCATTTTTTATTTGAAAAGTTTTGTTTATAAACAAAATATTTTATACAAACAAAAATTATTACACAAACCCCTCCCTTCGTACGATGCAGTAAAACGAATTTTCGATGCTAATGTAAGCGGATTGTTTTTTCGACTAAGTTTTTTTTTCAAAACCAAAATTTTACAAAACAATCTGCTATTCAATTTAATAGTTCGGATTTAAATTTTTGTTTAAACTTTATTAAAAATTTCGAATTTTGTTTTTTTTTGTTGTAATAATTAATATCTTTATAATAACATTTAATAAGCACTCCTATACATTCCATTTTTAACACTAATCATGTTTTACATATTGTTTATTTTAAATCATTTTTTTTTACGATACAAATTTGAAAATATATTACTCTAATTTATGTGAGATCGATATGCACTTAATTCCAATAAAATCAAAATTGATAATCTAATCATCTCTATATTTCAATATTGATTTGTTTACATACGCATTGCATATAGTCGCCAGGCAACTATTGTGCGTGTAATCGTTTTGAAATTCATCTTATAAAGCGAAAATAAAACATGAGCAAGAAAAAAATAAAATAAATCAATCAACTATACCTAATCCAAGCTGTTACCGCATTACAGTAAAACAAAAATTTAAGAAACCACAAATACATTTAAAAAAAACCGTTCATTCGGTTATAGCAAAAAAATTAACTGATTTGAACAATTGAAAAATGAAGATCAAATCAATCATCTGAAATCATTTGTATGCCAACGAATGAACTTATTATAGTTAAATTTTATGAATGGAATAGAACGTTACTGAATCATTTTATTTGACAACTAAATTTGAATCAAATAATTTGTTTAACAAAAAAATAGTATACCTATTTAGTTTTAATTTATGATTTAATTTTTACATAAAAACTCTATAAATAAAATGTAAAGAATAGATAATTTTTTTGTGAAACTCATAAATTTTTATAAAATTCAGTATGTAAACCCAATTCAGTTCCAAAATAATTCTAGGTCATTTTTCTTGTTCGAATTCTCGTCTTCCAACTGATTATAGGATAGATAAAAAATCAAAGTGTGAATATAAGCTTATAAGAAATCCGACAGATAGAGACAAGCTCAACTTAGATTTGTGATTGTATTTTGTATTTTGTTTGTGAGATTTAGATAAATTTTTAAAATGAGGCGGCAAAAATTCCAAGGAAAAATTCTTATTGAAATATCTATAGCATGCAAGAGAAATATGTACCTCATGAAAATTAGGCTTAGAATTTTTTTTTTCAAGTGTATTAAATTTTTTGGGTTTTTTGAGAATATATTTTAAATTAAACGAAATTGATTTGACCTATGTACCTTCGAAATTTTCCTCTATTTTTTAATATATATTTTTCGATAACTAAATAAAAATAATAAATTTATTTTCATAACAAGCATTCAATTATCCGAAAAACTTTTGAACTTGGCGGCTTTTCTTTTCCAGACTATAAACATAACTGCTTATAGAAACATATCTAAACCTACACAATTTTATTTTCAAACCCGTTTCATAGGCACATTTAATTTACACGTTTGATTTTTTTTTTTTATTTTTGTTTAGAAAAATTAAATTCGGATGAGTTTTTTGAAAAGAACCAATTCGAAGGGATTTTCGAAAGAAATTCAATAATATTAATTTAAGATGGCTGATGAACAAAATACTCCTGATGCGAGTACATCAATCGCTGGTAGCCAAGATGTAGAGAAAAAGAAAAAGAAAAAGAAAGATAAGAAGACGAAAGTTACAGACGGTCAAACAGATTTAACAGATCAATCAGCGCAAAAATCAACAGATGAGACTGTCAAACCAACAAGCAACGAATTAAAAAATGATGGTAACAAAGGTATTTGTTTGTAAATTTTTTTGTAATATTTGATCTCATTCGAAAAAACTATGTACCGGTTCCTGTAATTTAAGAATGATTAATATTATGTTCTCAGTATTTTGATACTATAGATAGGCCTTATAAATTTATTTACTATATCCAATTAAAATTAGTTAATTCTTTATGAAATATCATGAAGAGAATTTTTTCATGCGTTAAATTGTCTTGAAAGATAATTTAGGCCAAAAAATTTATTTTTTTATTTATTAGATCTAATTCACTTCCAAATAAAATATAAAATATTGATATATGATTTTTTTATATGCTAAAATAGATAAAACAAAATCAAAAAAAAAAACAGGTGATAAGAAAGATGATAAAACAAAGGGCAAAGCCAAAGGACCTGGTAAGGCGATGTTGGCTGCGATGCAAGAAGTATTGGCGAAAGCCAAGGAAGAAGAAGCTCGCAGACTTAAAGAAGAAGAGGAAGAAACACTCAGATTACTTGAAATCGAGCGCAAAAAAGAAGAAGAAGAAAAGCGTAGAATTGAGCTTCGTGAAAAGAAAAAAGCAAAAGAAAAGGCCAAACGAGATAAACTTAAAAGTGAAGGTAATTTTATAGTAAAAAAAAATAAATTGATCATTTTTTGCCAATTAATTTTGATTTGATTCAGGTAAATACTTGACGGCTAAACAAAAGGCAGATAGACAGAGAGCTCAAGCCAGTTTAGAATTGTTAAAGCAACAAGGTTTAATTAAAATAGGAAGTATAGATAAAGAAGAGAGTAAAGACGATGATAGTCAGAAACTTGTCAAGTTGAAAAATTCAATTGTAGTTGAAGATGGTAAAGAAGAAGAGGACGATAAACAAAATGAAGAGCGAGAAGACAATGAAATTGCGGATGAAGAAAGTGAAGAACAATTAGACGAAGATATCGACCAAGAAGAATTGATTGTGGAGAGTTGGGAAGAATTAGAAGTGAAAGGTAAAATTTTCTATTAAATTAAATATTTGAATTAAAATTTATTTAATTGAAAATTTAGGTAAAAAGAAAAAAGCAATATTATGTGATAACAAAGAAATGAATTTAAAAAATCAAACAAATAATCTCAAAAAAGCAAATAATACACAATCTTCAAAACACCAAGATATTAAAAATGAAAATCAAATAATACTGCCTAATACTGCACCATCTGTTTCTAATAAACACCTAAAACATCTTAAACCAAATGCATTGTTACAACAACAAGATACTTTCTTAAGATCACCAATTGTTTGTGTGCTTGGTCACGTAGATACAGGCAAAACAAAATTACTCGATTATATTCGTAAAACACATGTTCAAGATAACGAAGCTGGTGGTATTACACAACAAATTGGCGCTACATTTGTACCCCCAATCGCTATCAAAGATCAATGTAAAATATCTAAAAAACCGACAGAGCTTGAAATACCTGGTTTACTTATCATTGACACGCCTGGTCATGAGTCTTTCACCAATTTACGTTTAAGAGGTAGTTCATTGTGTGATATCGCCATTTTAGTAATTGATATTATGCATGGTTTAGAACAACAAACAATTGAATCAATTGATTTATTAAAATCTAGAAAAACTCCATTTATTGTGGCTTTAAATAAAATTGATCGACTTTATAACTGGAGATCGGGTGTAAGACGAGATATTCAAGAATTAATTGCATCCCAACAACAAAACACTAAACTTGAATTTGAAAAACGTACTAATGAAATTATTTTACAATTAAACGAAAAATCATTAAATGCAGCACTTTATTACGAAAATCCAGACCCACGCTCCTATGTATCGCTTGTTCCAACTTCTGCAGTATCTGGTGATGGTATGGGTAATTTGATCAATCTTATTTCACTTTACAGCCAGACAATGTTGCATAAGAAAATTATTTTTCAACCCGATAAACTTGAAGCCACTGTTCTTGAAGTGAAAGCATTACCTGGTCTAGGTACAACAATCGATGTTGTATTAGTTAATGGTAGATTAAATGAAGGTGATAAAATTGTATTAGCTGGTCACGATGGTCCAATCGTTACTCAAATAAGATCTTTACTAGTTCCTCAACCTCTTAGAGAGCTTCGTGTAAAATCCCCATATCAAGAATTAAAAAGTATTAAAGGATCCATTGGTGTTAAAATATGTGGTCATGATTTGGATAAAGCTGTAGCTGGTCTTGAACTTTATGTTGCTAAAAATGAAATTGAAATCGAACGTTTGAAGAAAGAATGTTGGGATCGGTTTGGCAGTGCAATGAAAGCAATCAAATGTACTGAAAAAGGTGTTTATGTGCAGGCTAGTACACTTGGTTCATTGGAAGCATTATTAGAATTTTTAAAAAAATCTAATATACCTGTATCGGGCGTTCGGATAGGGCCTGTTGTAAAACGTGATGTAATGAAAGCATCTATAATGTTAGAAAATTCACCAGATCATGCAGTCATTTTAGCGTTTGATGTTAAAGTAGAACGTGATGCCCAAGAGATGGCTGATAATATTGGTTTAAAAATATTCACAGCTGATATAATATATCATTTATTCGATAAATTCACAGCTTACAAAGATGAAATAAGGGAGAAACGTAAAATGCAATATCGTAATATTGCTGTGTTTCCGTGTAAACTCAAAATATTGCCAAATTGCATTTTTAATGCTCGTAATCCTATTGTGATTGGCGTATCAGTGGAGGATGGTATCATTATTTCTGGAACCCCAATTGCTATTCCATCAAAAGGTATTAAAAATCAATAAATATTAAAATTTTTGTCTCCTAAAAATTTTCCTTTTTTTACTTTCAACAGATTTTATCGAAATCGGTCGTGTGGCAAGTATTGAATATAACCATAAAGTTGTCGATTCAGCACGTAAAGGACAAGAAGTTTGTTTAAAGATTGAGCACTATGGTAGTGATGCACCCAAACTTTACGGAAGACATTTTGATAATACTGATATGTTAATGTCTAAGATAACAAGAGAGTCGATTGATGCTTGCAAAGAGTATTTTCGTGATGAATTGACGAAAGATGATTGGAAATTAATGATTGAATTAAAAAATATTTTTAAGGTTATTTGAAGAAAAAATAGGTTCAACTTTGTATCAAGGTTTAAATTAGGCGACTTATATATATGTATAATAAACATATGTAGTGTATATTAGAGATTGTTAAGGATTTTTTTTTTACTTCGAGATTTAAATTATTTTTGGTGATTATTTATCATACTAATTCTCACTCTTTGTGTGGAAATATATATTGAATAGTTATAAGAATTTTATTTTTTTTAATTCATTGTATGAATATGATTAAAAAATTTTTTTTTTAATTTTAAATAGAAATTAAATTATTTTAAAGTAATTTTTTAAATTTTGGATAATTACTTTTTACACTGAAATTTTAAATTAGTTTTGGTTGTAAAAAAGTGTTTTGAAATATTTTTTTTTAAATTTTCAAATTTAGCGCACAAATTTTGTTGCGAATTTTTTCTTAACAAAAACATGTGTTCACGTGTCTATGTTTACAAATTCTTGATTTATAAATCCAAGAATAAAGAGCTAATTAAAAGAATAAAATTTTAAAATTAATTTATATTAATTTAATCTATATCAATCAATGGACTCAACAACAGAGAAAAGAAAAATTGAATTCCAACTTTATAAGGAAGCTGAACATTTGATACTTAAACAATATCACAACTATTTTGCAAACGCAAATAAAGATAATAATTTGGATTTTTCATGGATCAAATCTGTTCTTTCGAAAGGTACACTATCTGATAAGATTGCGGCCAATGTCTTATTAGTACAAAATTCAGCAAAATCAAATTTGAAATGTCTTGAATTTCTCGTCAATCTAGTGAATTCAAAAGCAAAACGTGAATCGATGATGGCGATCAATCCGACTAAAGATTTATTTTTAGGGAATTTATTAAAAGCTGATAAATTGCAAACATTTCACGATAAAATAAGTAAATTAGATTTGAAAAACAATAAGAAAAGGGAAGAGTTATTAATTGATGCATACTTTGAAGATAAGGTTAAACAACTCTATCTAAAATTTATTCAATCAGTTGAAAGTTTAACTCATAATGCTGATATAATGACAAGAAAAATCGCAATTATGGTATTATTCGATTTGCTTGTAAATAACTGCGAACAAGAACAATACTTACTTGAAAAAATTGTAAACAAACTTGGTGACCTGAATTCAAAAAATGCAACAAATGTCGTATATTTACTTAAGCGTCTTGTCAACGAACATCATCCTGCAATGAAAGAAGTGGTGATTAAAGAAGTTGAACGTTTACTTTACCGGCCGAATATTACCTACAGTACTCAATATAATGCGCTTTCATTTCTAAGTATGATAATTTTTTTGAGAAGTGAAAAAAAAGTCGCTAATTTGGTGATGGAGATATATTTGGGGTTAGTTCTAATACTTAATTTATAAATTATTTTTTTTTTATTTTTTCTCGTTTCTTTTTTTAGTTTCTTCAAATTTTGCTTGAAAAAAGAACAGATAAACAATCGAATGATGGCTGTCCTACTTACTGGTATTTCTAGGGCATTTCCGTTTAGTAATCTTGAGAATAATTATCTAGAAAATAAAATTGATACAATATACAAGCTCATTCACTATTTAAATTTTAATATCTCCATCCAAGCTTACAATCTTATCTTGATGATAATAACAAAGGAAAACTCGGATTTTCTTAGTGATCGCTTTTGTTCATCAATTTACCGTAGCTTGTTCAATCAATCAATTAATGAATGCTCAAAAAAAGCTACTTATTTAAATGTACTTTATAAAACTATAAAGGGAGATTGTTTGGTAAAACGTAATTTAGCTTTTATTAAACGTATTCTTCAAATATCACTACATCATCCATCGAATCTGGTTAGTGCTTTATTAATACTTATTTCATCACTGATAAAAGAGAAAAAAGAATTGTCAAACGAATTGTATGGTAAATGTTTAAATAAGGTGAATGATTTTTTCGAAAGTGATCATGAGGATGAAGAGCATTTTAAAGATGTTGAAGATGAAGATAATAGTGAAGATGATAGCAAGAGTACTCTTGATTTAAATGAAAGACAACAACAATCATCTTGGGTATTCAAAAAAATTAATTTGATTAATCAACAAGAAACAGATTATAATCCTTTGCATCGTAATCCATTGTATGCAAATGCCGATCACTCATTACTATATGAATTACTACTTTTAAAAAATCATTATCATCCTACAGTAAGCTTGTTCGCTCAAAAATTAATGGATAAAGAACTTATCGAATACGATGGTGATGTACTCTTCGATTTCAGTACAAAATGCTTTCTCGACAAATTCGTTTATAAGAACCCAAAAAAAATCAGCAAACAGGAAGGTAAAAATGCTAGAGAAAAATCTAGATTTGAACGTGAGATTAACTACAACAAAAATCGCATTCAAATTAATACACCAAATTATGTCTCTGAACATGAAAGTAAAATACCAATTGAAGAGCGTTTTATTTATATCTATTTGAAAAATCGTAACAAGAACAAAGAAGATCAGATAACTGATGTAACTGATGAAGATTTCGAACGTTTCGTGTTACGTAAATTCGAAATGAATTTCGATCAAGACCTCAGAAGGTCTATAGCCACTAAGAAAAAGACAAGGAAAAATGATGATGAATTGAGCAGCATTGAGGAATTAGATATTGATTTTAATCAAGATAATGACTATAATGATGCATTCAAAGAATATGATGGTGTTATTAATCTAAAAAATCGAAAATTAAAACAAAGTGATGATGAGGAATCAGACAACCAGGAAGAGTATTCAAAGGGACTTGATAAATTTAAGAGAAAAGGGAGAGATAGAAATCTGATGAGTTTACTGGCGTCTGCCGATGAGTTTGCACATCTTTTGCAAGAAAATGAAGAAGAAAAAGACGAAATTCAATTTTCAGATTATTCAAGTGATATTGAAGATGACGAAAATGATGAAAGCGAATTGGATTTTGATGATGATGAACAGGTAATTGAGAAACGCAAAAATAGATCAATGAAGCGTAAGGCCAAAGAATTCAAGGACAATCAAATAATGGAGAAGAAAATAAGAAAAATTAAGCGAAACAAACGAATCGGGTTGAGATCAAAAAAAAATAAAAAACAAAGAGTCAAATGATTGTATTGAATAATGATAATTTACTTTTTTTAGTGATAATAAATTTCTACTAATTTTTTAATATATTATTTCATTTTGAATCTCAAGATGGCATATACGCAGTCGATTCTTAAAAAAGAAGTTGCACAGTTTATCATAAACATTTCATGAACATGAGGTTTTTTTTCAAATTATTCAAAAATTCACTTGCTTTTTTTTAATTAATATTTTCAATTGATATTTAAAACAAATGATATGGATAATACGTTAAATAAAAAAGAAATTTTAGAATTTCGAGATGATAGAAACTTTATGAAAAAATTACTAATTACTGAAGAAGCGAAAAAAATAGTCACAAAACCAAATATAACAATAACTAATGTTAATTCAAATCTGATCAACAATATCAAGAAATTTTTCGATGATGTTAATGAATCAAAGGATAAAATAATAAATTTATCGAATGATGCAGAAAGATCAGACTATCGTTTTACGTCAGATGACTTCAATAATTTAAACAGTAATCCTGAAGAAAAAGAGATTGGTGTAGAATTTGATTTATTAATGTACAAAGAAGATACTGATTCAAGTAGTGAAGATGATCTCGAAGCCTATTAATCAGTTGTGTCATCTTTTGACTATCATTTATATGTTTACCGGATCATAAAAAATTAGTTGAATTACAATTTAATTTATTTACTATATTAAATTTTTGTTTATTAGAGAATCCAAATATTAGAAATTTTAGTTTCTTATGTACATTAAGATATCTAAAATCGATGGAAATTTTTTATTCTATATCTATCTTAAGAAATATAAAGGATTAATTTTAACTTCATTTTCTTTTGTGTATAAATCTATACATGATATATAAATAAAAAAAAGTTATCAAATAAACAATGTATTAATATAAAAAAATAAAAATGAAAAACAGGAGAATATATAATTATAAAAAATAATTTGCAAGATTACAATCTTCTAATGAATGGCATTTAGGTTTGCGACTTAAATTGATCTCTCTGAGATTTTGTCAAGGCGCCACCAATTTGTTCGATATGGTACAAATCGAAAATGATGCAAGTATATTGTTTGGGCAGACTCATAAGTCCAACAAGAAGTAATCAAATTTATTTGCATATGCTGCAATCTTTCAAATTGCTACTCGATTTTTTAAAAAAAAAAGATTTAGAAAGAAATTTTTTGTCGAGAAAATTTATTATAAAGTTTTATTCAAACTTATAAAGTGAATTAGATGTATCTTAGTGACCAACAAAGTGCATGATGCCATCATTATTTTGTGGTCGAAATTTATTGAATGATGCATTTAGTGAATTTCAAAAATATATCTCGCCTACTTACTATCATGACCGATGTGAAAGGTTAGTTTTTTTTTTAAACAAAATTTTCGTATATAACAATTTATGATTTCTAATTGTATTTTAGATCGCTTAATATGAGTCTTTATACAATGCATAAGCGAGATGTACTTTTGATTTTAGCTGGTTTCTTTGCTACTTTCATTTTATTGTTATTTATTGGTCTTGCAGGTAAGTTTAATTAAATTATATAAAATAAAATGACTTATTAATTTGCAAATAGGTCCAAATGTAACTAAACTCAATTCAATGTCTGCGCAAGATCTTTTCAAAATACGCAAAACTGATGAATCGAAAATAAAAGATTTTCTTGAAAATGGACCATTCTTATTCGATTCGCCTAGAACCACCGCCTATTCAGAACATCTTTGCCTTTGGGTAAAAAACTTATCATCGATTTTAATTAAATTTCATACATTGAATTTTTATTATTGTTTTTATAATTTAGTATTATCTTATTTTTTTATTTATTTTATCACACTTTTTTCATTTAGGTCACATTTTACTTGTGTGAAGAAGAAGAGACTGAGGCATTTTACAAGCAATTTTTCGTTTATCTGCGTATAACTACAAACAGTGAACAAAAAGATAGCAAATATATTTTAGATAAAGCTCTAATGAGTTTAGATTACCAAGAAGAGCATAGCCAAGTTCACAAGTTAATATGTACAAGTAAAAAATGTAATCCGATCGAAATATTACATCTTGAGTATTTAGAATACGATTCTTATAGAATTGAAATTAGATTTAAAAATCTACATACTATTAATGAAAAATATCAAATCAGAGATATTTTATTTACTTTCCAATCGGTTAACCCATCATTCACTCGTTTGACCATTTGGTTTAGATTCTTTTTTCTTGTTGTTTCCTTTATATGTACCGTAAGTTAAAACTTATTAAAATATTACCTAGTTATTAATTATCTTTTTTTAGTATTGGTTTACTTTTTCACTTCGCAAATATAGTTTCGTTGATTGGTCAATCGAACAAAAATGGACAGCAATACTACTTGTTTTCTTACTTCTCTATGATAGTATGTTAAGTACATATTTTGATGTTCATCTTATTTATTGAAAATTCACTTTTTTTTACAGATCCATTTTATCCTATGGTTTATCTTTTTGGTTCAAAATTACCTCGACTAATCGAAATTATCTTTCAAAATAATTTTTTTCTTTTGCTAATATTCTTTTGGTTGACATTCTATCACGGTTAGTTTTATTGTGATGGGAAAAATTTTAAATAGTTTTTTCTTAATATTATTAATGAAAATAAAATATTTGTGCAACATTTAGGCATTCGACAAAACAATCGATCGCTCGTTAGATTTTATGGTCCGAAAATATTACTAATCGGTAGTTTATGGCTCATAATTGTCTATTCATTTAATTGGTCGATTTCAATAAAGCTTGATAAACCAACGATCGATGAGCAGATGGTTTATGACGAGTCCTTTTTACTGAAAACATTGAAAATATTATTTTACATAATTTTTTTCGTTACATTTCTCTATCTAGCTCTTCTAACACTTGCAGCGTTCAGTGAATTGAAATCATTGCCTTATTTTGATTTAAGATTGAAATTGCAAACATTTCTTATGATTTTCGTTCTTACCATTTTCATCTTGATTAGTATTCTTTCCAACAGTAATAATTCAAGAGAGATCAGTCAACTAAATGTACCAAAAGTTTCCTTTTTGCAAATATTACCTTGGACTTATGAGTCCTCATCATCCGCTTCATTTTTGGCCATTTATTCATTAACTAATCTTTACATCATTTTATGCTCCTATTTTTATAGTCCTTCATACTCATCATTCACTGGTAAATTTGATCTATTTATAATTTAATGATTATTCTTTCGTTAATTAAAATATATTTTCTTAAGACTCCCGCGTTCTACGTGATAATCCTATTCTTTCAATGGTCAATGACTCAGATGAAGAAATAATTTTCGATATGGAAATTGAAGATGATTCACAAAGTAAATTAATAGAAACTTAAGAAAAAAAATGATGTGATTTGTAAATAATTAAATAAAATTTTCAAACATGTTTTTATTGATCAAATATACTCATAGCAAAATAATTGATATAATGGATTTAAATTCAATTTAAATATTAGGTAATTTTAGTGTATGTATATTTTTTTATAACGATTTGAATAATATAAATTTACATATAAATTTAAATTAAATATTTTTTACATATATTTGCTTGAACGATACTCAAATGTTACACAGTGTTATTTTTATGATTTTTTGCGTATTCCTATCAACAGGCTGCCTTAAAAGTATGTGATAGCATATTCCAAAATATCTGCATAATAATTTTATGGATTAAATTTTGAATTAATAAATTTTTGCATTAAACTCTTTATGTAAAGATAATATTTGTTTTTTTTTTCAAACTATATTATATCGCAAATATCGTAATTAGGTATTATTAGAAAAAAAAAATTTTATAATCTAGAATTTTGAAATATAAGTAAATATAAAATTCGAAATAGTATATTGAATGATTTATAAGAATAGTCATTTTAAATGAGATTGCGAAAAGTAAAATAAAATAATTAGATAATAAATGATGTGAATTTTGTTGATGATTGATCTGAATGTTGTCCACATAATTAGCATCATCTAAATCGATGAATCGAATTTTTTTTTTTGAAAAAAAGCGCACAAAGTTCGTATCGTTATTCAGTTTATTTTTTCTTTCTGAACCATCCCTTCGAACAACCACATACAGTAGACATCTTGCTTGTACAATCGTTTCAGCGATTTGTACACACAAATGATTATTTAGTCATCATTACTGCACTCTGCCATTCGTGTTCGTAAGCTGTTTTCCTCACTAGTTTTCTTTTGAAGTGATATCTTCAAACATTCTTAAAAATTGATATCGAATTTGTAAATCAATTAGAGCACAGTGTACATGTGCGTAAAATGTAAATAATGTAGAAGTCATGCATCTGTAATTATCACCATGCCCCTGCCCCTTACCTAATTATTTAAATAGCAAGAGGTTCACTAGCGTTCAATGTTTGCAAGATGTGTGTTAAATGTGTATTGAAAATGAGGCTTCAAATTTGACAACTTTCAAATTAATATCATCAAATTTTTTTCGCTTCCTAAAATCATAGACAAATGATAAAAACGAAAACAGCTGACCATTTGACGGATACAATTTGTTTGAATCTATATATATATGTGATAGAAAAAAGATTAATTTACTAATATTTTAATCAATTATTTGTGTTCGAAGGGATGGTTCAGAAAGAAAAAATAAACTGAATAACGATACGAACTTTGTGCGCTTTTTTTCAAAAAA
>BLXL01001314.1:0-16410 GCA_023170135.1 Acarapis woodi
TGTGTCCAATAAAAAAATCGTTTCTTTTCGGTTTATTAGCACTCATTGTTATTACAATTTTGTTTTTAGGTATTTGTATCAAAAAATTATTTAAATAACTTTTGTAAATAGACTAATTTGATATTTTTTTACAAATCAGGTCAAATTAATTATTTTTAACTAATTCTCATCAGTTGGCAAAATTCAATTTGTATTTTTTTAAAAGAATTTACTTACGTTTTATTTTTTGAAAAATAATTTGACGTGAAAAACTTCTTAAAATAAATAATAAAATTTTGAAAGAATTCTAAATTTTTTAAAATAATAAAATAAATTTTTTTTACAAAAAATTTGAAAAATGTTCTTGTTTGCCTAAACTAAAAAATCTAAATTTTATTTTTCATTTAAAGCTAAAAAAAAATGAAGTAATCAAATGAATTGATTAAAAAAAAAAGTTGAATATTAAAAAATAAATATGCAATTATCGAATTTTTTTTTCAATATATTTCTAAATTATCTTGATAATAGATTTGTTTTTTGAATCGTACTTGAAATTATGTGAAGTAAAGGTAGAACTCTTGTAGAATTGATTTAAGTTGTAAATTTCAAGTTCTTTGGCCCTAGCTGCGAAATCTTTTTCAGGTATTTGAATACAATCAATTTTTTTGTTCATCGATCGTAAGAGAGCTAATTGTTCTTGGACACATTGTTTTAAAATGTAGAGCAATAAATCAGTGGTAGTACGTTTGAAAGTAAGATATCTGGAGAATCGTTGTTTCATAGTTCTCATGACACTATATTTTTGTGTGTTGATGAAGCTTTCTAAAATGGTGCGAATAGCTAAATTAACGTCATCTGCATTTACATAATCTCTTAAATGCAATTTGGCGTGAGCTTCTGCACACCGTACCATACTTTCAATGTATCGAACTGTAATAGGAATGGAACCGGTAATCATACTTTCCGCACGAATTTCACTATACAATTTGGCTATCTTATCCTTATCAACCATATTTAATTTTGGATGTATACGTTCCTTTGCATAAGTAATGTACTTTTTAAGTAAATCCTGTGTAATTGGTTCAACATCGAATTCTTCCTGCAATTGATTAAATGTTTCATTTATTCTTCTAGATTCTTCGGCATCAATGTGTGGATGATGTTTCATATGACTGCGTACAACAAATCTTGCCAGCCTTTCGTCATTATCTGGATCTACTTGGTCTTTCACGATACATAATATATCGAAACGAGTTATGATAGGTTCAGTTAAATCAACATTTTGCGAAAATGTTAAACTTGGATCGTATCTACCACCTATAGGATTCGAGGCAGCAATAACAGCACATCGAGCTTGCAATGTACTTACAATACCCGCTTTTGAAATTGATATACTTTGTTGTTCCATTGCCTCATGAATTGATGTACGATCTCGATCATTCATTTTATCGAATTCATCTATCAAACATACACCTTTATCAGCTAAGAGAGAAAAACAAAAGAACATGAAGATAAACTAGTTCTAAATTTTATTATGGGGAAAATTTATTTACCTAGTACCAAAGCTCCTGCTTCTAAAGTCCACTCTTTAGTTACTGGACTTCTCTGAACGAATGCAGTAAGACCAACAGCAGATGCACCTTGACCAGTAGTAAAAACAGCACGTGGAGCACATTTGGTAATATATTTTAAAAATTGAGATTTAGCAGTACCCTTAAATAGAAGAAAATATAATTAATTTACTTACTGAAATGAAAATAATTTATTCAATTTACCGGATCGCCACAAATAAGCACATTAATATCGCCTCTGATACGATGTTTCTCGCCTGGATTTTTTTGTTCACCTCCAAACAAAGAAAGAGCAATAGCTCGTTTCACATCTTGATGACCGTAAATTGATGGTGCAATTGAAGCAAAGATACGATCGGAAATACGATAATCTTCGGACAATTTTACAATTTTTTTAATATCGTCATCAGTCAAACATGATGTGCTCGATAAATCACCTTTTTTAAGTACATGATTAGCAATAATGACGGTTGAAAACACGGGAAAGCCATGTGCAATATTTAATGAACCATCGTATGAATTTGTATAGATGCCTGTAAGTTCAATTTCATCGCCCGGTGTACAATTATCACATAAATCACCTAACAGAATACAATTTTTCGAACGTGGTATTCGACCCGCTGAAATATTACCTGGTGATTCTTGTAAGGTAATACGTTGATAATTTTGATAAATTGTCTCTTCCATGTTTAATGAAAACGGACCCTGACTCTGACACTCTGGACAAAATCCGGGTTTCACTTCTTGATCTTGATTTTGTACAAACGGACCAAGCAAATAACCACATTTGTTGCAATCATATTTAATTACACGTAATTGTGGAAGTACAGAGGTAGATGATGTGATTACACCGCTTGTACGAATCAATTGATTTAAATGTAGTGTACGCAAGGAACGAATATCTTCAAGAAGTGGTAAGTTGGTAATGCGAACAAAAATTTCTTTGTGAATACGTTCATACGCAGGAAATATTGAGAGAACAACGTCTTTACCTGCTTGATTGAATATTTCAAGTATTTCCATTGGTGCTTCAGGTAAAAAGTAGGCTAATACTTGTTCTTCTTGTGCTAACATTTCATAATCAACTTCGAAACTTTGCTTATTCTCTTCAGACATCTGGCGAATCTTTTCCCTAAATATATTTCGTCCTCTTTCATCAACAAAGGTACGTAAAAAATTTTTAAAACGATTATAAATCTCTTTTTTTGGACCTGTTTGTACAACCCACTCATTAATTGGTAAACCTCTGGTATCTTCCAGATTTTCAATTGATTCTATTAAATCATCTTCGGGTATATCGGCATCCGCTCCATACTGCAAACACCAATTAATTATGAAATGATATCATAAATATACCAAGTGTGACTCACCTGCTTGCGTGCAGCTTTTTCAATAAATTCACGTCTTTTCTTTAAAGCACTTGTTCGGTAGTCGTCTGGCTCAGAACTTAAATCGAATAAATCATAACCCTTTCTTCTTCTACCATGCAATTTTTTTTCCTCCTTATCTCTTTGTTTCATAGCTGATTCTGCATTTATACGATCGGCAAGTGATATTTCAGAATAATCTTGTTCATCTAGATATTTGTTTTCATAAGTGTCAAGTTCAGGAATGTGCCGGTAATCCTGTTCCATATTATCGCCAAACAAATCTTCCCCTTCATCATCCTCATCACTTAGAATCCTTGTCCGATGTACAGGGCTTGATCTGACATCCAAATCATAATTACTTGGTTCATCTTCATTATTAACTTGATCTAGATCGTCTGGTACATCGTCGTCGTCGGATAGAAAATTGTTTGGAAGCTGACTTTGTTCATCATTTGATTTAAAATCATCAGACATCTTGATTCAGTGTTTCCTATTTTATTTGATTGATAAGGCACTCTTCATAAACTAAACGATTCACAACTCACGCATAAGAGTATACGATTTTTTTTTAAATTATTTCAGTATTGTATCATTAAGCTTTGTTTATTTGTACATTTACGCGCCAAAATATAACTGACCGATATGCACCTTTGCGTGAAAATTATAAACTAAAATCATGCGCTAGCTTCGAATTTTATATGACACAGTCAAATTTTTTTTTTTTTTTTATTGTATCCAGTTTTAGTCTTAAGAGAATTTTAGAAAATTTCTTTTTACACTGGCATATATTGGGGAAAATTCTTTAGATATTTTAAAGAAATGCAATTTCTTTATTACCAAAAATATATTTATATCCTTTATTCATTTTAATCAGTAATCATTAAATTTATATAGTATTTGGTGCGGATAACTTTGAGTTAATTCAAATCCATATTTTACGAATAATATGTATTATATATGATTGCACAAAGTTAAACTTGACTCAATATTTGTAAATTCATTTGTTTTGTAAGATTTATATCATAGAAATTTTTTACAGTTTCAGATAATATGCACAGGTTTTAGAAAAACAAACTTTACTGATTTTGTAAAAAATTCCTTCGTGTTACAATCAAATGTAATAAAACTTTTCTTTGAAGTGATTCTTGGAAATTCGAATGTTTAAATTAAAAAGAAACAGAAAAAAGATTTTATTTAATTTGGTTAAAATATAATTATTTTTAATCCAAATAGATAAACAAATTTTAAAATTTCGACATTATAGTCGAATCCTATAATTTTATTTGAACCATCCATCATATGGATCGATCTAGTGAATAAAAAATTTTTGATTTAGCCTTTGATTGCACTCGATTGAAATTATTTACATACAACTACATATTGTCCGTAATTCCATCCATGATACCAATCACCATTGGAGCACCCATACCATCCATCATTCCAACCATTGTTATGGTTATTTGATAATTTTTTAAGAATCAATTTTGTTATGAGAAATCCATAGGAGACATTTGTCATAATTAGAAAAAAAAGATTAATAAAGAGACAATATATTAAAAATTTCATTTTATTTTTCGTTGTTTTTTTTTATTTTTTATCACAATCTAAAATTTTGGTTATTCAAATTTGCCCTAAAAGAAAGAAAACAATTCAAATTTTAAAAATTTTTTAAAACAAATTGACTTTTTTATTTCTTTCACTGAACACAGAATAAGAATAAAAGGAAAAATTTAAATTATTTATATGATTTATAACTTGTTGACATTTAACCTTTGCTCAAAATTATTGCTTACAAATTTTCCTAAAATTATTGCTTACAAATTTTCCTAAAATTATTGCTTATAAATTTTCCTAAAATTTATAGCGAATGATTGAAAATAATTATTTTGTAACTACTCAATCAAGTTCGAAATTTTTATAAAACTAATCCAAGAACGCGTAACAAAAAGAATAACATGAGAAAATAAGTCACAAATGTTTTCAGATCTTATATATATTGTAAGAGTCGAACTTGAACTTTAATTGTTCAACTATTTATTTTGAAATTTTATATAATAAATATCTCTGTTAATATAAGTTCCTCATTAGAATCTTAAAATACAGTTTTCAAAACGTGAGATATTATTAAATTTTTCGGTAGTATTTTAAAATAATATTGTTTATTGATTTTTTTTTCCAAGATATTTATTTACACGTGATTATTATTATAATAATTGAAGAGCAAACGATATATATTTAATGCGAGAATCTAATTTTTATTTGTACCTGTACAGAGGAAGAAAAATATATATTTTATTAACAATTGGCTATTTTCAGGGCTTATTCCTTTCAAAATATTCGAATTAGAACTTGTTTTTATAGTGAGCAGAATGAAATCAAAAATGAGTGATCAATATGGACGATTACGATAACCTCCTGAATTACCATCATAACCATTAGATGTATAGGACCAACCATTGCCTAAATAATCATCATTAGAACTCCATCCATCATCGGTATCTCGTGTTATTTTTAACATTCCAAGCATTTTTCCAAGATCGATTTTTTTGCTCATTTTAATGTTCAATTGGATTTTACCACTACCAGAATCCCAACCACTACTAGATCTACCACCTCCGTAATTAGAACCACCACCACCTGACTTCCAGCCATCTTTAATTCATAAATATTAGATAATAAAATGATTACTAACAAGTTTTTGCCGTACAATTTATATATATATCTAATAAAAATATAACAAAAAATTTGCCTGAAGGACTGTCGTTATCCATTTCGATAGTGATAAATCCATGGGGTTGTTGCATTGCACTTCTTCTTACTCGTATTTTTTTTATCTCATAATTTATGCTTGACACAATAATTGTTAGAAAAAGAATGAAACAAAGATAAAACTTCATTTTGAAACTTTTTTGGCTAAAAAAAAAAGATGAGCAAAACACGAGTAAAACAAATTAAATTGAGAGTTTATTTATAAAGTTACTATGATGCAACATAAGAAATATAATTTTTTTTTAAATTTACAAAAAATAAAAAGATGATAAAAAAATCGATAAAAATAAAGAATATTCTTCGCAGGGATACAATACACACCTTTGCTCTTCGAAAATAAAAGTTGAAATGTGAACTTAAAAATGAGTTCGATTTATTTTTTAATTAACTTTCATTCGTCATTGCTTAAGAACGTGTTTCGATGATATAAAATGTCAAGTTTTAAACTTTAACATTTCATTTTTTTTCAAAAGTTCAAAATGCGCAAGCCATTCTTATTATAATTTTTTTATTACCCCGTCAGTATTTTAATTTTTTTTTTAAATTTTCAATAATTCAAAGTAAAATAAAATTTATAAATGGATTCATGGGACAACAATCTATTGCATAGTAAATTTATTATTACCCGATGCCACACTCAGCATCAATTTCAAATAAATACTTTCACCCTTTCTTATATATTCTTTTTTAAATGCATATTATCAATAAGTACCAAAATATTCTAAAAATGACTTTATAAAAAGAATTTATTAACCAAATGAACTGATTACTTATCAAGTTCAGCTAATTTAGTATATTTGATTTTTTATTTTATAGCGGAAAAGAAGAATACCTACTTTAAAGAATCAAAAAAGTAGCAAAACAATGAAATATTCAATCTTGTCAACAATAGTCAGATGATAATATATTAATTGAGTTTTGTAAACAGATAAATAAAATATCAATAGTTATAAGAAAAAATCTATTATCAAGTATATTTAGGGTGATCCTTCAAATTTGGAGATGTTTGAAAGCTTTTTATTTGAATCAATTAATTCAAATTAGCTATGAAATCATTCGAATAAAATGTAATATGTTTGTTCATTGAAAAAAAAATAAAAACTCATGATCAAAAATAAGCATACCAAGGTCAATTTAACTTTGAACTATTAAATTGAAATAAATAAAAGGTCAAATATCTGATTAAACATTGAAATTTTTAAAATAAAATTTTTTTTTCTTTTCTAATTTTCTTTATTTATCAAAAGCTAAAAATGTATCATTATAAAAATAGATTTTATAAAAAAATTCTAAAAAATGAAAAAATAAACAAGAGATTAATTATTCTAGATAAAGTCGGAGTTGAAGAATTCGAAAATAAATAGATATAACCGTTTCCATTATAATCAACAATTAAAGATGCAAGGGATAAATTTTTTTCTAGAAAAAAAAAAATTACAATTAGATTTACCTCTAAAATTTAATATGAAAAACAAAAAATCAATTCAATTAGAATAATTCTATTTATTATTCGATTTTCTGAAATATATAATTATTTATTATTCAAAAATAAAGCTTACCTATTTCTTGAGAAGAATTCGTGAAAAAATCACTTTCGTTTAAATCTAAAAAGTAAAGAAATTAAAATTAAACTTAATTTAAAAAGTTAATTTAGTTTTAAAGGTTAAAAAAAAGTAGAAAGGGTTTGCTATATGACCTTATTGAAAATTTTGAGAAAAATATACTCCAAAAGAAAAAAAAACGCTATTGGATTTTTTTTGCTAATTTAGTTAGAAAATATATATATTAAGTTTTAACATTCAGAAAAAAATTTTATCCATAAGCCTACATTCAAATGAATATTCGCGGGATAAGTCAGTATATTATATTCATGATATCTAACAAATTTTTCCTAAAAATTCAGTTCTAATTCTAATAAAAATTGTGATAAAATCACAAAACGATATAAAAACAAAATCATGATTACTTGTGTTTTTTTGTTGATATACTGGTCTTAATAGACTTAATATATATATAGATGTTAGGGTAAAAACTAAGAACCTCATTTCGCCACAAATTTCGAGTCTGAAGCTTGACAAATTTTAATAGGATTTGAATCAAGACTTGAAAATTTTTTTTAGTTTAGAAATATTAAAAAAAATGAATGTCTAAACAAGTAAAATTTTTTCTTAATTTGAATAAAAGAAATATTTCGTTTTCAAGTTCATTTTTTTTGAATAGATAAAACAAATAAAATTTTTTTTATGAATAGAAAAAGAAATCAAAAATTCAAAATAAATAAAAAATCATCACATATTCAAAGTATAGCAAAAAAAAATAATGAAATTAATGTTTTATCAAAGTAAAAACTGTTTCGAGATTTTTTGAAAAAACTGTTTTCACAATTTTATAAGAAACCTAACTTGAAATAATGATTTAAAATCGATGTGAAATTTTCACCTGGATTGTGTTTAGTTAGATGCGAAATAAAGGCTTATTGGTGGAATATGACACCTCAAAAGTTTATGTTACAATTCATAGAACTTATTATTAGTGTTAATTTTAAAGCTATATAAAAATAGCATCTTTATATTATTTTTCAATTGTGTTTGATTTATGTAAAAGATTTAATAAAAAGAAATTCAAAAGAATTCCACACCAAGTTTTATTAAAAATATAAAATTTGATTTAATTATGGCATTAATTATATGAAATAATATCAGTAAAGTTTAGTAATATTGTCAGACAATACACTAATAAGTTATGAATTTTTTTTTTAAAAAATTATTTTTAATTCAAAATTTTAATTAAAAACTATATATTCTTTTTGAATTTTATGAACTAATAAGTTATTTTTTTCATTTGCTGGTTGAGAGCTTTTTTCTCAACTTAAGTTTTCTTGAATTTTTTTTCCTATAAAAATTTGAAATTCAGAAGCATACAATCTTGTGATCTCTAATTATTCATAATTATGAAATAGATATGATATATAAAAAATATTATTACATAATTTTTGTCTTTTCATTTAAATTACATTCTATACATCTTCATAACTCAATAAACCAATTATTACATCAATTAATTTCATTTATGATTGCCTAAATTCACTTTAAACTCATCAGTAAATTTGAAAAGAAGCAAAATTTTTATAGAAAGTTTTAAAATTAATAAATTTTGTTTTTTAAACAACTTAATTATCTAATAAGTTCATTTAAACAGGTTCTTAGAATTCAATCTACATTCAATATGATTGTAGAGGAAGTATTATGATTCGAATTTGATTAATTGAAAGTTAAAATCTATGAAATTTTTTTTTTGATTAATTAATTTTATATATTTTTAATAAATTATTCATAAATGCCACTAATATTAAACATATACAAAAAAAAAAATTACACGTAAAAACATATTAATCCAATTCGAGCTAATTATCTTGAAAAGTTAGAGAAAACTTGAAGATTATAATCGGTTCATTTTTTTCTTTAAAGATATCATTTTAAAAGTTTTTTTTTATTTTGATTTTTCTTGTATACAAAATTTGAAAAGCTAATCTATAAACTTGAATATTAGAAGTTTTTATTATATATCATATTATGAATACATAAGTATATACGATTTTATCCTACAATTTTGAAGAAAGTTAAATATTCAATTTAAATAGTAAGCGAATTTATGTATTTTTTATAAGTAAATGATTGGCAAAAATCAAAGAAATCGAATTAAAAATAGTAAATATATACTCATAGAGAAAATTGGAGTAAATAAATCATAAGCGACTAAATTTTTTTACAAATTGATTTCTTTTACGGCCAGTAATAATTTCAAGATGTAGCTTTATTGGATTAAATAAAAAATTTAAGGTAATCTAAGACTATATTGATTTGATATTTTGATAGTTTTAAATTAATTCACTAAACTAAGAAGATGATTTCTACACACTAGAAATTATAAGCAGTTTGTTTTCGTGAAAAATTCAATTCAAATTAAACAGAATAAATCACAAAAAATTATTTTTTCTAAAAATTAGAATTTTCTTGAAATCTTATTCTTACACCGATTTTACATTAATAAAAAATTTCTTATAAGATTTACCCTAACAGGAAAATTAGTTTTGAACCGATAATTTATCTTTCATTTATCATTTGAAACGTTAACTAGTCTATTGAAAAAAATTTATCTTGTTTATATTTCTTTTTTGAAATTTTCAAAAAAACTTTACCAATAAAAAAATAAGCAAATTAAATATAAAAATTCTATAAATTGTATAAGCTAAAATATAATTAATATATAAATTTTTTTATTTATATGTTTCCTTACTATTTAACAAAAAAATACAAAAAAATTCATTTTTTTATTTTTCTTTAAGTAGAAAAGACAAATTTATAATTATTGATAAAACTGACGCACTATGAATGAATCGAAAATCGTGACTGAAAATTTTGCATGGAAAGCTGTTTCAGTAAACAAAAAAGCGCGTACAGAATTTAGTTGAAAAATAAGTGCCTTTTGCATTAAATATGTAAAAAAAACAAACTCTACCTAATTGAAGGCTAATAAAAAATTAGCAACTATTGCCGAAAATGAATCAAAGTGTATAAACACAGATATTTCAATAAAACACATTAATCAAAAAATGTTTGAACCAAATTTTATAATTTTCAAAATATTATAAAAAAAAATTTATGAAGGGGATCGAAATTTTTTTTCGATTTTTAACTTATAAATAAAAAGTGATTTAAGCCGTGCAAGCTGATTTTTATTCAAATTTTAATGTTGTAATTAAACTCTTGTGTTCGTATACTGTTCATCATTAGTCATGAAGTTCAAAAATAATGTAAATCAAGTGTTTAGAAGACAAATGGTAAATTAAGCATGGTAATTAAATCTGAGATTGAAAATACAGATATGCACACTTAATTTGATAATTTTAAAATTTTTTCAGGTAGTTAAAAGTCAAAAATCTAAGGTGAATGAATAATTTAAAAGAATTTTCAATGTACAAGAAAAATAGATGTAATCTTATGAATTTAAGATTCTAATATTTGAATTCTTCGGTTATTATACATAAAAAAAAAATCTTTGATTCGCACTAATTAGTTCATTTATCACAAATTTGATTATTATATTTAATTCGATTTTTTGAGATAAATCATAAAAACGAATAAATTATAAACTTATTTTCAAACTAAAGAATTTAAAAAAAAATTGCTTTTCAATCAAATTTTGTTTCGTTATTGAAAAAATAAACTCTTGAAATCAAGTTCGATTTGTTTCGAAAAATTGAATTTTTATTTGAACTTGAAAATTTTAATATTTAATCAATTTGAGAAATCGATACTGGAAATTTTATGATGATGTTGCTCAGGATTAGAACATATCGAACTAGAGTTATATTTAATAATTTGAGTTTAAGATTTGTCATACTCTAATCTTAAAATACTAATATTTGAATATTTAAATTAATTTTAAACAAAGATTCAATCATTAAATGACAAACAATAAAATTAGAAATATAATTTGAAATTTCATTTATAAAAAATTGAACTTCGAATATTAAAAGATCAACTTCAAACTCGTTTGATAATTATTTTTTACATTAAATGTTAAAAAAAATGATGATTTAAATATTAATCTAACTAAATTAAAAATTTTTGTTTATATATTGATGTTGTAGATGGTGATAATAAATACGATATAGCAAAGTAATGTTTTTTAAATTTTATCATCATTAAAAAAAAATTTAATAATGAAAAGATAGATTTTTTCTTTTCATTTTCAATAGAATTAGTTAATCAATAAAAATAAATAAAAAACAAGATTATATCAAATTTTATTCAATTCAAAAAATATAAAATACACAATGGCAATTTAAAAAGTAAAAATTTATCACCTACTTGAGTATCAGTATAAAATTTTCGCGATTAAAAAAATTGATTCTTCAAAGTGATAAACACCTACAATTTTTTCTTAAATGTCAAAATTTTTCAGTTGAATTTTCCAAATAAATATAAATTTCGATAAAAAGAGATGTGCATTCGAAAAGAAACGAATTGAATATTAAATAAAAAATAAAATTTCAAATTTTTTTCATTTTAATTCTTTACTAATAAATGAGTAGTTTAGATTTCGTGGTATTTCAAATTATCTGGTGAATCTTAAAATTCAATCAATTTCGAATAATTTTTTCATTCGTATATTATAATTTTTTTTTTCACCTCCATTGTAAATCGCCAATAAATTAACATTAAGTGTGTTTTTCAATCAATATATTTTTGATTTCACCCTTTTAAGTATTCATATCAATTAAAAAGTTGACAATTAATAATTATTTGTCAATTTAATTTTAAACTTGTTTATTTGTAATTCAAATATGTTTCTGATGTAGAAAAAATTAAATTTATTTATACAATCGCAAAAAGCTATAAGATTTTCGATTTTTTTTTCCTATTTTAAACTTGAAGAGGATAAAAATATTTAATATTTATGAATCAAAAATCTCAAAATAAAGGCTCTTTTTTATAAAATGAATGTGAATCATTTTTTCAAAATTACTTTTGGTCAATAGTTTCATTATCATTGCCTTTTAAATAATTTACCTGCTGTTTTTATTATATAGATCATATATCTAAAAATTGATGCATATTGATAATTAAAAATGAAGAAATTAATAATACTTTATGTCGATTTTATAATTGTCAAAAATTGAAAAATAATTTCGGAGACTAAAATTAGAGTAAAATTGAATAATAAAATTTTCGAAATTCGATATTTGAGTTTCATATCTTTTTATGCGCATTTATTTTTTCGCACATCAAATTTACGCGATAATTTATTAACCCTTCTCCAAGATAATTGATGTAGTTGTGCACTTTCTTTAAACATTTTTTAGATTCACTCAATTCACCTTGATTGTATTTTATTTTAGACAATTCGAACCAACTCGCTGGAACCAAATAATTATTTAAATTGAGACTTTTCTCTCTGGATGAAATACAATTTATAAATGTATAAAAAAATTAATAAATAATTCATATGGAAATAAAGAAGAAAAATTATGAATTTAAAGAAATTTTCATGTGTCGAGATATAGTTACTCACTTTTCAATAATATCTCTTAACATTGTTTCCGCATCATTCAACTTAGTCAAATGAAAAAACACAATTGCTTTATGAAATACCAAATAATAATATCCATCTTGATTCAATATATTTCCGTCTGAATCTTTTGATTTGAAAAAAAATTATATAAATTTTATATTTAAGTATAATGTTGAAAAATACCTCTTTTAAGTAAATCGAATTCTTGATCGATTAATTTGAGCTTTGATTCTAAATATTTTGTATTATCTTCCATCATTTTGTAAATATTCCAAAAATACAAAAGTTCAAATACAGGCAAAATAAAATCATCAATTTTATCATGATAATTCTTACTTCTTGTAATGCTAATTTCTTCATGAAATACATGAATGCCTCCTAATTTCCTTTTTAAATTAGGAACTTTTTTCAATTGTGCGCTTATTAATTTTCGCGTTTCAATCTGCTCTTGTGGTGTTTGAAATTTGATTTTTTCTTTTAAAAATATAGAATGTAAATAATAAAACAACGACGATGACCATTTACACTGGTCCTTTAATCGCTCAGATAACTGCAATGCCTTATCCCAATTTTCCAAAACTGAATAGCATACACATAATAATAGATAAGCTAAAAAATGTAACTGGGGCCAATAATTTTGTTCATCTATTACTCGTCTTAAACAATGTATCGAAACATTGAAATTAGCTTTATTCATTTCAAAAATTCCTGATATTAAATCTAAAAAAAAATAAAAAATTGATTTCAAGTAAAACGAAAAATTTTGATAATCTGAAAATCATCAAATTATTATATAAAATAAGTACTAACGTGTAAATGCGCCATTGGGACTCGATTTAGTCCAAACAGAATGAAATTTGTCAAGACTATCCATGTATGTCTTTTCACCCAGTCCATAAATGTAATCCAGACCACCATGATAACAAATTAAAATAAATGAAGAAGGTTGATATGTTATCGATTCAATGCTTTTACATGAGTCCTCAATTAAACCAAGTGCATGTTTTTTATTGCAACTAAATCCAATATATTCAAGTAGCTTGGCAAGCTTAGCTTTTGTATCATAATAATCGAAAAAAAAATATTAACAAGATAACACAATCATAATATATAACATGTTACTTACACGGAAACATTGAAAAGATAATTTCAAATCCTCCTTCGGTTAAATTACAAACCGAATCATAACCATTTTTCGCTTCTTTACTTATCCAATTTGTTTTATGTTTTTTAATCAAAATGCATTCATTTAATGTTCTGAAAGCTATGTTTACTTTGTAACCTGCATTAATGAAACCTATCAATGATTGGTCGCGTAATGCAATCAAACATCCATAAATAAAATTTGTCAATACATAGGTAATCTAGTTCGAAACAATTTTAATTTAAATACAATTTCAATATAAATTAATTTTTTTAATCACCTCAGCTTGACATTCTATATCGGTAAAATCATTATAATTTGGTTTAATAAGCAAATTTTTGAATGATCGTTGATGTCGCTGATTATTGATCTTGACTATTGTTTTACTAATTTGAACATCAACAGCATCCATCTGTTTTCTAGACATTGTGAGCATCATTTGAAGAAAATACAAAATACTCAATGCCATTGAATGCAGAACACTTGTTTCCGAATAATATTGAATACCTTCCACTGCCGATTGGAAATCATTGTTAAAAAACATGTCCATTAATCGCTTACAATCAGCTAGACATTCGTCTATACTCAATACACTAGAAAATGATGAAAATGAAAATAAAAAATTTAATATACTTAATATTTATTATTGAATTTTATCAAATATTTGTTGGCTTACACATTTGTTGGCTTAATATTACTAAGATCAGTGTCAGCTAATGAATTTTTTCTTTTGATATCATTCTTTAAAACCGAAAAAAAAAACAATTTATTTTTTGTTATTTCTAGAAAACAAAAATATAATAACATTTTCATATGCAAACAAAAAATTATTTATTACCAAAGGTTTTTTCATTTCGAAACGTGCACTTCGATATTTTTTCGTTTCAAATAAATATTTCGTAAAAATTCTGAAAACAGTTCGTAAATTTCTAAAACTAATACTTTATCAAATCAATAGAGATTTATGCAAATAAAAACTTGAGAAGAATTCTTCAAATTTACTTGCTTCACTGACTCTCAACTTAAGTAATTTGAAATCTATGAATCAAAAAAATACAAGTAAATCGTCTTTTAGATTTAAAAATTTTTATGAAACCTTTCTGTATTTGAGACTCCCATTTTAAAGTCAAAAGAAGGATGCTTTTAATATAATTTGAATACATATAAAGACCTTTGAAAATCGACCTAAAAAAATTCTAAAAATACTTAGTTACTCAAAACTTTTGATTGGAAAAGATCATAAAGTGAAACATAGAAAGGAAAAAAAGCATTAAAACTCTATATAGAATTGGTAAGACATTAAGATATTTCGAATTATTGATCAGAAAAATACTTTCTTTGGTATTCGTATTTGGTAAATAAGAAGGCATGAATGATGGAGGCGGTAAAATGACTAAGAGTTCGAAGTAAATCACAATATTTTTAATAATTTTCAATAAAATTTTCCTTGATTAATCGATTTATTTGAATATATCACTGAAATAATTGATAAATCATGTAAATTATTAAGTTTTTAAAATATATTTGCATAAATTTATTTCAAGAATTTGAAACTACATGGATATTTTTTTAATAATTAGTAAACACTTTTATTTAACATCAAATCGGCGAATCAACTTTTAGGATTTCATCTTGTTAAATTATTTTTTTTTTTTTATAAATTATCTGACAATAAGGAAATCGATTTTTCATTAATTGAAATTAAAGGTTTGCTCATCTCATATTTTTATTTTGATGAATCATATTCATAAAAATAATGGATTCTCCACATAAACAACACTACTTATTTATTAAAAATTCAAAATCATTATTTGTTATATTTAATATTTAATTCAGCACAATTAATTAAATATTTATTCAGTTCCAGATTTTAGAATTTTTAAGGACGTAAAAAAAATCTATCTAAATTTTGATAATTTGAAAATACAATCATTCATGAAATTGAAAAAAAAGTGTAAATACACTTTTTTAATAAGTTTTTCTACAATATAAGATTTAATTTGAATTGAAAAACTTGTAAAGTTTATTATGATTGCTACTTAAAACTTTTTAACTCAAAAAAATATTCTTTTAATTTCGAAACTATCAAAAATACTTTGTCTCTAATTTTGAGAAAACTTTATTATTACAATTGATTCGTTTAATTCTAAAGTTTCTATTAAAATTAGGATAAACAAAAGATTTTCGTCAAGTGATTTGATATCTAATGAAATCAATTTTTCTAAAAATTTTTTAAAAGATGTATGGTGATCAAAATTAGATTATCAATTTGATCATCAAAAACTACTTGAGAATCAAATTCTATCATGTCTTGTGTGAGGTATTATTTTTTCAAAAGTATATTTTGTGTACTATAAAAATATTCAAATGAATGAATTTAGATACGAATAATTTTTTTTATAAACATTATTTTTAATTGAGAATTCGAAATCTAATTTAAAATAGTAAATTTCACTTTTAATCACTGATTCCCTAAAGAAATCGAAAATCAAATGAAAAA
>BLXL01001318.1:0-11839 GCA_023170135.1 Acarapis woodi
CCCACATTTGGAGCCGTGCCTTTACATCTTTTTATGGCTTACTGAACGCTAAAAATATATAAATACAATTCGATTTCATTTTAATAGAAGATTTTTAGTGAGTAGAACTTTAGTGAATCAAATTTTAGAGGAGAACCACACTCAAATCATGCATTACAAATAAACTACATTATAACCATTTATAAGTTTGCATTTAGCGTTGTTTTTGTAATGTTCGATTATTGCTTGATCATTAGGCTCCCAATTAAAGAGCGTAATTTTGCACTCAAAACAGCGCACTAGATCACAATTAAGTAAATAGTAAAATCCCGCCTTACTCAGTTGTGCAGGTGTGATATGTCGAATTGGCCAATTTTTAAATGTTCTTAATCGATTTTTTTCGAATCGCATCAGCAAATCGAATAATTCATCAGATATAGAGGCGGGCAAATTATGATCGTCAATTAATTTAGTACTAATTAATTTACTATTCGTAAGACGTGGGTAAATTTGTACGTTATTTACATTATTTACATAATTATCTAATGACTTTGATCTGGTTAATTTATTATTCATAAACCAAGATAAATTCACTTCCAAATGTAGATTTAACAAACTTTTACACCTGGAAAGACGATTTTCACGTCGATCGTTGCTTGATTCAAAATTTAAACAATTTAAACTTTTTGTTTTTCTTTTCATTTTTCAAAACATTTGTTTGATTTCGTCGTTGATTTATATTATTATATATATTTATTTAGCTATTTTACTAGAACATGAAGATCGAAATAAATTAGACAAAAAAAAATGATAAAACAAAAACAAACCAAAAAAGTGTGTAAAAAAACGCATTAATATATTTATTCTAAATCCATTTGTATCGTTTGTTTGAGATTAACTGTATTCAAAAATTTAAATTCAAAAATAATTTGCAAACGGAAAAATTTATTAATATTCACAGGTGAAATCGGAAGTCATGTTGATTTAGCAAAAAGAAATGGACCCGTAGAACATAAAGAAAAAAAAAATTAGTGAAAAATGTTTGAAAAATATTGTTAAAAAAAAAAAATAGGCTCCTTTATGTTTTTTTTTGCTTGAAATTGTTCAACGCGCAGAAACTGAAAATTCAGTGTTCAGGTTACTATATAGCCTATCCTATATATGCAGGCAAATATGTATTGGAGCTTGTTGTATAGCATAGAATTCGGCAAGCGACCATTAGTTTCTTGTTCTTTAGCTTTTATGACTCGTTTAAATTGTTTGCGTTCTAATGTAGTTTATTTGTAATGCATGATTTGAGTGTGGTTCTCCTCTAAAATTTGATTCACTAAAGTTCTACTCACTAAAAATCTTCTATTAAAATGAAATCGAATTGTATTTATATATTTTTAGCGTTCAGTAAGCCATAAAAAGATGTAAAGGCACGGCTCCAAATGTGGGAATTTTAAAGTATAATCAATAAAATCGATTATTCAAAAATAAAATACATTTACTATATATTATAGTCGATATTGTAGAATGAAACATAATAAAATAAATGTGCATGTCTCATTTTCTTTTATTATATATATATATATATTTATTACAAAGCCGTCAAATAAAAGAAAAATTAATTGAACAGATACAACCTTTTCAACAAACAAAATTTAGTTTTTCGGCTTCTCAAAAGAGCGGCTAAAATGAAAGCATTTTTGAAATCAAAAAATTTTTGCGATTAAATTCTTTAGTATAAGTTTTGAAAAGATGAACACGTTTTTTTTCCAAAAAAAAACTTCATCTTCAATTTTCAAAAATTTCAAATGGATAGTTAGATTTTAAGAAAAAAGCAAACACTAGACGAGAATTATTTTGACGTGAAATATATATTCATGAATTCAAAAGTTGAAAATTTTTACATTAATTTAGAAATATAATTTAAAGTTTGAATATTTTTAGAAACTTATTAAATTTTTAGTATTATGAAGAATATAAAGAAGGCCATCACTTCTTGTTGAAAATATAAATATGTTTGAAAATTGAATCGCATAGGTATAACTGCTGCCTCATTCTTAGATAAGTATTGAATTTTCGCCGATAAGAGTTAGTTCCATAGGTTCAAATATAATCAAGAATTCGGCTAAAATTTTGACTGTTCAATTAAATTTGTGAAAAAACGAGTTACAGATAGCTAGAATTATTACAAAATCTTGTGCTATTGTATTTTGCACATAAACAAAAGTTGCTCGCCTTTGTTTAATCAAAAGAAGGTTGTCGAGGAAAGAACTAAATATTGTAAAAGTAATCAGTCGAATAGTTACAATGTAAAGCTGTTATTTCGAAAACATCTGCTTGTTTCTTATCTTCAAATGTCCAGAAAGAAGGCTAAAATAATTTTTTCAAGATATTCAATTAGTTTCAACATGTTCTATAAAAATTAATTGTGAGTTGAACATGTAATTTTATGTACTGTAATAATTCTTGACTTTTTTTAAGTTAAATTAATAAAATTCTCAATTAATCATAAACAAACCCAAAAAGAATATACAGAATAAAGCACAAAGTTTCTGAGAATTCTAGGATACAAAATGAAAAAATGATACTTGATTTACAAAATATTATAAATGATTCAATTAAAAGCAGTAAAAATATTTTATCATTATAAATGGAAAATACTTACCTATAAGCAATCTATATTTTTCGTGAACGTTTTTCAATTAAAAATTATGCAGATAAACATTTATGATGAAATTTCAACAACATTTTAAGAATATCCGGTGTTATATTCACTAATTTTCTTAAATAATTTTCAGAATTTTTATTACTTTATTGATAAAATTTTTAATAAAAATATAAAATTCGAGAATTGAATTAAATTAATTACAAAAATGTCTCTTCAAATAAAATTAGGTGATTAAAAAAAATAAGATTCAAAAATATAATGTTGGGAATCACGAAAATTATTTAAGGTTGAGATTTTCCAGGGCAATTAGAATTAAAATGTATTTAAAAATGTGAGAATTAGAAATTCAAAATAGCAAATAAATTAAGATTTGAAATTTAGAATATGTAAGTAACTTTTTGAGAAATCAAGTAATCAAATTTCAAGAGAAGAAAAAAATGATTGAAATTTGGCAATTTTTTTAAACAAAAAAAATCTTGAAAATCTAAATACAAAAATATTTATAAAAAATAACACGCGAAAAAAAGAAAAAGTAACGGATAAGTTATCTAAAAACCGAATTTCGCTATTTTTTTTTTTTGAAAAAGTAACGAAAAAATAAAATGTTGGTAAGGCCTAGAGTTGAGTATAACAGAGTAAAATTTCAACAAAAATCAAATTCACTTTGAGAAAACAAATGCGAAAAAAAAAATTAAATTTATTTGAACTTCACATAAAAATTGATTTTAGATAAATTTACAAACACTGAAAAAATTGAAAAAACAAAAATCCGAATTCGAACTTGAAAATACATGTAATTGTAAATTTTGTTTACAACATTCGATATAATGTAATTAAATTCTCTTGAAAAAGTTTGGTGCTTGGAAGTGAAATTGAAAAATTCTAATACTTCAATTTAAATTGGTTGGTTCTAAGATTTTTTTTATTGATTTTTTAATTTAATAGAAATATTTAAGGACGAATTTCAACAAATTATTTTTACTTGTAATTATTCATATTGGAATTTTTTTTCCACGAAAAACTTCATGCTTTAATAGCGGACAAAGAAATTTTCACGCATTCAGCTCAATAAGAATTGGCTAAGCCGATTCCGATAAAATTTATTATATATAAAGTTATTTTTTATAAATTTGTCATCTAAATTTCTTTTTCAATTAAAAATCTCATAGATTAACCGTTTAAATGGTTTTTTACCATTATATCAATGATAAGCTTAAAATTTACTTAATTATCAATCATTGAAATCACTTAGCGAGCCATTCGCCAAAATTTTTTGAACTAAGATTAGGTAAATAAGCCATTAATAGTTAAATTTATAAAAAAATTATTTTAATAATCAATTCTTTATCAAAAATTATTTTAAGCACCTGTTGATTCAATGACGTTTTAATCTGTATGAAAATTAAGATAATTTATCTAATCATTTCATAAAGTCAATGATTATCAAAAATTTAAAATTATAATTTAAAAATAATTTTGCCTACTGATATTTTAAGAATAATCGAAAGTGACGAATTCTTAAAAAATAAATAGATCATTATCGGACTATATTCGATTCTGCTAAAATCTTTGTGAAATTTTTAAAGAGAAAAATATAGAAAAAACTAAAAAGATTTAAAATTTTTTAATCGATTAATAATAAGAATTAGAATTGAGCGAATATAGGTATGATCATTAAATCGATTTTTAATTCTTTTGGATTGTATTTGATTTTTTCTAAATAGTCGAGATTGATAAAGTTTAAGTAAAACTCAAGAAAAATTATTAAAATGATATAAAATTTCCAAGATCATATTTGTAAAGACACCTGTTATCAAAATTTTAACCGAATTTCATTCAAGTTTTTGTAATTCAACGAAGATAATTTGAAAAATTCTAAATTTATTTTTTCGAAAAGAAAAAAATTCATTAATATTTTCGAATAAAAAAAGAAAATTTCAGTCCTATTTGCTAAGTTCATTTTTTGAAGTAATTCTAGATTGATTATTCTAGTTTAGAATACTTCGGATATTGAAATAAGTTTTGATATAGTATTCGACGAAGATACTATTTCAATTATTGCAAATGTTTGTGATAGTTAGATTTTTTCTACTCACGATATTCTAATTAAAAGTTGATAAGGACAATAAATAAACTGAATGAAATTTGATGAACGTGTAATCGTTGTGAACGAAAAAAATTTGATAGATGTTCTTGAGTGTAAAAATATTAAATTATACATTATATATTATAAGGCGAAAACTTTTATTTCGTGCCGTAAATGTTCAGATATAAATATTATATATATTATTTTAAACAATGTTAAAACTTGCATATGATCAAATAGTTATTAACTTGTAACTGTACAAAAAAATTTATTATAACCGTCGAATTTAACTAATTTTTTTTCTCACATTTTAAAATGAAAATAATATATTAATGTAGAATGTTGAATAGTAGCAAAAAAACCCTTATCTTACGTGAGTAATTTGAATGAATAGTAATTTTAATTGTGATTAAATACAATTTGTTTATATGAAAAACATTTGAACAAAAAAAAAAATTCCATTAGATCATATAAGTACTTTCAAAAATAAAATGTTAAAAAATAGAGTATTAATTAAACAAGTATGAGAAAAAAATTTGATTCAATAATGATGAATGCTAAAATTTAGTAAAAATTTGTCATTGATTAATATTGAACTCTCACTTGAACTCATTTTGGATTTTTAATCAAATCTTCTCGCTTCTAAAACTATAAATATCATTACTATAGTATATATTTTATACTAATCGAAAAAATATTTGAATTGAATACGATTTTGTTTTTTTTTTCTGTCTATTTTGTAAAACTATAAAAACTGTGTTACAATAAAAATCTGTAATCGAAGCAATAACGAAAATATGATATCATATCAACAAGATTTTAATGTTGAAAACAAGTCATCAGAAGCATTTTAGATTATATACATTAGTAATACACGGGTTTTGAATAATTTTGTGAATAATAATAGAAAAATTTGTGTAGTACCGAATTTTTTTTAATTAGATGATTATATTGATTTTTTTTTTCATATTTTAATATAATATTAATCATTTTTACAGTAGACACCTAAATTATATTAATTGAAATTTCTCTTAATACAGTGAAATAACAATTAGAAAAATAAATTTGTTGATCAACCTCACTTTGAAATTCAATTATTTTCAATTCTTGAACAAAAATTTTAGATTTGTAAAAAATTATAATTATTGATGATTTTAATGTTAATTTTGTCAGAATAATTGAAAATTTTTTACTCAATTATGATTGAAAATATTTTTCGTATAAGACTACCAATATTTTTTTTTCACTATAACATGCAAATAAGAAATTGTAAATGTAAAAAAAAAATTCATTATTATTGTGATTCAAATTTCACTTCATAAAAGTTGTCAAATTTCAGGCCAATCGAAATACTTTATTTTAATCTTAAAATAAATTTTCTAAATTTTACCATTATTAGATCAAATTAATTTATGTTCAAAAAAAAACATTTTTTATTGAATCAGAGAATTCTTAATTTCAGTAAACGATACCCCTGAATGCTTCTGAATTTCTCATAAATATATATCTTATTTAATTTTTTTAACAAGCGAAATAAATATAAAAATAAAAAATAGTTTCCTTTTAGTTTAGAACCGTTTATTTATGAATAATAATTATTTTTTTTATTTTTCCTTTGATAAGCTGCTGATTTTTATTAATTATTCAGTTATTTTTTTTGAATCAATGAATGAACATGAAATATTAGCAAACGAAATATTTATTCTGTATTGAATCATTTAAGAATGAAAGCTAATATTGACAGTAAATCATCGGCTGAAAATCGAATGTCTCATCAATTTGAAAAGAATTAATCGTGTTTGTTACTAATCATAAATCTTATAAAAAAAAATTTTTTGTAATGCAATTTGACCAAAGAAATCTGGTTAATTAAAAGTTTGAATAAAAAAATTCAATCAAATCACATCTTTGATCTATCTAAAACAAGTATATCGAAAGAATCCATTAAATAAATATGATAAAATTGAAATATTATATTGATTTAAAATTGAGTTTCTTATTTATTAATGGAAAAAAAACATATTTATATTTTATAACTGTACAAACAAAAGAACAATTAATAGGTAAAGGTCACTGCGATTATGTTTAAATTTATGATTGCTAAATATTTGGCTTAAATTATTCTAATATTAAAAAGTTTAAATTAGCATTAATCATGTTTTAAGTTTAAATCATCACATTACATTAAAATAGTAAGACAAGTGTATGTAAAATCTTTGAATGATTCATTGATTTCTAAATGTTTGCTTTGACTGAATAATTGATCTAAACATTGAATGGATTTGTTTGCATACTGTTGAATGAATTGCATTGTTTTTGGAAAATCATTTATATTAAGATGATTTTTCAATATTTCATAGCTAACCATCGGTTTGAGATTATTTGAATTTTTCTCATTATTCTTTACTTTATTTACAAGTGAAGATAAATTATCGCAATCTAAAATAATAGGCAATTGAAAGAGGTCAATATGAGTTGAAGATAAATTAAGAATGGGTTGGTATTTTTGGATTTTACATTCTTTTAAAATTTTTGACGGACTAGGATAAGTTGAAGTTTCATTCGAACTAAATCTATTATTTATTGAATCACTTAAAGGATTAATTTGTTTATTTTTTAGGAATTTTTGACTATTTAAATTGATAAATTTCCTAAGTTGACCTAATTCAGTAGATGCTTGAAGTGCAAGTGCAAAATTACGTCCAAAATCACTTGCAATTAATTTAATCTTTAATGAGACACCAATTAGTTCAGCGATCGATTCACAACCTTTTTTAAAGCTAAACGCATAGACTAGATCAATTAATTCTAACCATTTTTTAGTATCCATATTATCGAGCAACTCATCAGTAGAAGAGGAAAGTACGAATTGACCTAAGTTCATATTGTTAACAGCATCCGTTATTGAACTAGTCACATTATTGTTACTTATACTAGCTAGCAATTTCATAACAATGGCAAACAAAAAATCACCACTTAAGATTGATAATTTATTGCCATAATGTAGACTGTTTGATTCGAATTCAGATAGATTTATTAAATTACTGTGTATTTCATTAGCATAATGAAGTAGCTGGACAAGTTCAGCGACCATCAGTTGTGCATTTAATTCTGTTTGTGAGACTCCGTGTCCATACACCTGATTGAGTGAATAAGTGAATAAATTAAGAATCAATCTCTTAATTTGAAATAATTCATTATTGTAGTTATTGGCAAAAAAACTATTTAAGAAAAAGAGAAATTAAAAGTAAGAGTATGCCAATTTAGCTTTGATTAAAATATTGAAATTTAATTAATTATTAAAGAAAAGAGCAAATTTAAACTTGCCTAATCGATTTTATTGATGGGTGGTCAAGATGATGAGTTTTATCGATCATTTTGTTCAAATCGATGCCAACTTCATCAAAATAATTGATCAATTTGCTCTTGAAATTATTATTTTTTCTGCTTTTCAGAAAAATATTCTCGTACAATTTCTCGTATTTATTACGTATAATAGGCGATTCATCTTCTCTCAAAGTAATTGAAATTGATGAGCTTCGCTTAGGTATCGCAAACAATACTCGATCAATGAAATGAGGTTGACTGTCGAGAAAATAATTATTCGACTTTATTAAATTAAAATTATTCAATAATTTCAAATTTGATTTTATTAACATCACTCTATTTACACCACAGATTGTCTGTTCGTTTTAGTCTAAAAATTCTGTGAAGTTAACATTAATTATTGTTAAAATTTTAATTTTTGAAAATCTGCATCTATTAAAAAGAAATAGATGAAATCTAATAATAAAATATCTAAATAAAATACCCTTCACTTGTAAACACAAAATTTTACACATGCTTATAATCACAAGCCGATTTTTATAATCGAGCGCATAAATTTGAACATACGTTTTCACATAAATATTAAAATACTATTTTAAGATCAGAACTGCATATTTTGAATTTTCTAAATCAAACTATTATTTTGAGTGGCCGACTAATTTTTTTAAGATTGTATTATAAAAAAATATTTATAATGTTTTAAACTTCAAAAATAACTATAAATTTATATTTGTTCAATTTATTCTTGAAAAGGCAATTTATTAATCACTAAGGTTTTGATTTAATTAGATTGATTTCTATTAATAAATAATATATAAATATTCGTTTTTAAAATATCAATACGTATCATACTGTGAATAAAGAATGATATTGAGCAACTTAAATTAGAAAATTCATTGGAAAAATACTCCAAAAAAATAAAAACAAATTGGTAGTAATATTTGTCGAAAACGTTTATGCATTATTGATTAAAAACTTTAAAGTTCAAAAATCGGACCCTATTTAGAAGATATTTTTTTAGATTGATGAGTATGTACTTTTTTGATTTATGACTTAATAAATTGAAATATTGCCAATGTGATATCACATAAAACATATTAATTTTCTTAAAATTTTTAAATAAAATTAACTATTTCAATAAATAATATCTGTAACGAATATTTCCGTTTAATTTTCAATTTTTTGTTACTTAACAAAAATTTTTCGAATAAAGTGCAAAATTCTCATATATTTCACAAAAAATTTCTTGAAATACATTAATCTCAAATTTTTCTGCAATCATAATTAATTTCTATTAATTAATGTTTTGTAATGAAGTATTGAGACCAATAAAGCTATGATAATCAATTAAAATGCATTTTCTAATTAGCAATTTGATGTGATAATGATTCATCAGTGTTTATACGATAAATAGAATCCGACAAATAAAAAAATTTTGAATTTAGATTTGAAAAAACAGTCTGCTCGATCTGAATAAAATATTTTCAAATAACTCGTGATTATTAGTATTAAATACAATTGGCACAAAATTTGCAATGAAATGGTCATTTGAATGTTTTCTAATATTGACTGTATTATACGAACTTTATAAAAATCAATATGTTATGGATCGATGAGATATTTAAGTTGAATTGAATTCAGGTGTTAAAATTTTTTGAAATTATATATATATGAAATCTTGAATTACAAGTTTATTATATTTGTAATTTTTTTTCCTTAAAAATCTCATTGAAAACAGAATCTTTTCAAATTTTAATTCTTTTTAAATGAAAAATAATTTTTCAGCTTGTAAATCTTCTGCATTTGATTTTTAGTTCTAAATTATAAAAAATTTTTTAAAGATTAACAATTATCAATTTTTATAAAAGTTGATCAATAAAATATTATTCATAAAAAAAAATCAACGAATAACATTTGATTGATAGTCGAAAAAAAAATTTTTTTTTTTTCAAATTAGTGGACAAGTATACTTGAATTGAAATTTGAGATTCGAATAGTTAAATAAAATAAGGTGCTCATTGTTTTTCAAAGGCAATTTTTAGTTAAGTGGTTTCGAAATAATAAAGAAATTCAAGTTGCCTGTTTGCTTGAAAACAGCTAAAATTTGTAATCTTTCACATTCAAATTTAAGATGTTTTTAAGGTGTGATTTTTTCTCTTTATTTTGACCGAATAAATAACTCTATTGTAAGGAACCGAAAAAGAATGGCATACTTACACAAACCTGATTCTAGTCTCCCCTTTAAACAAGATCTCATCTTCTATTTATTTTTGTGTTCTGTAAAGACTTCTTAAATTATAGTGATCATGTATTTTACTCAGACTGTACAATATATATAAGTATATGTTACATTTATATTTATTATATAAATCATGATGATAATTATGAATCAAAAAAAGGTTAACCCGATTTTTTTTCAAATATTAGATATCAAAATAATGTGCATATTATTGAGTTTTGGTTAGTTTTGAATATATCAAACGTTTTTTTCACGTAAGATAGATCCCATCAATAATCTTTTCAGAAAAATTCATCTAAAAAATTCTCTACCATAAATACTCAAGAACTAAAGGTGATGGTATCTAAGCATATGCATAAACATAAAATAAAGAAAACGGTAGAACAATCTTTTTGCTTAAAAGATTTTAGGCTTTAGAAAAATATATATAATTTACTATTTCAGGGATGCTTTTATACTTCTATTCATGGAAAGTATTCAATTGAATTAATTGGAATTTGGGATTTAAAGAGTATCTGAAGAATTTTGAAGAAGAAAAACATTATCAGCCAAAGTCTGATTAATAAAAATTTTCAAGAATGTTCTAATTCAAATATGTTTAAAAATAAGATTCTAAATAAGAGCGCTAATGAATGAGTGCATCACATCTGTGCTTTCGAATGTCGCTAAATTTAAATGAATCTATCAATTAGAGGGTTTTTCTAAATTTTTCTAAGAGCATCTTAGATGAAAAAAGGTAATATAATTTTTTTACATTGAAAAATCACAAGTTGTTTGGAGTGGAAAGTAGGGAAAAATCGAAAGCAAATAATTCGAAATAAATTTTTTTCTTGTTTATTAAAAAAATATTTGAAAAACAAATTTTAAAAAGATCAAAAACTTTCTCCTTTCCATCTTTTGAACGCTCTCAGATTGTATCAAAGTGAAAGCAGAACCAGTCCTGAAAAAAAAATAGTCTGCATCGCAGCCATAAGACGTTTATTTAGAGGGATCAGTCTACAAGAATCTTATTCGAAAATTTTGATTGCCATCTTCTCTTTTTAGGTTTTTCCAGACGAACATTGAATTAGAGGGTATCTTTAGTACCTCAAATGTATTATAAGTTGAGAATCCAGTTCAATCTTCATTCTAAATGTTTTGTGTTTTTCAATCAAAAAAAAAATATTTAAACAAAATCATCAATAATTTGAAATTCATTCAAATAATATTCGATCTTCACGAAAAATTTTTCATTCAAAATTAATTCAGCTCTTTGACAATTTTGATTTGTATTTAATTATGTGCTAAAAATTCAAAATTTTGATTATATGTTAGAATTTTTTGCGAAATTTTCAACACAGAGACAAATTTTTTTTTAATTCAAATGTAAGAAAAAAAGTTTTTAAATCACCGATTCTAGTGAAGAATTTGAAATTGTTAAGTTATTTATTATGGTCTTATAGTATATATATATAATGATATTTTTATTTATTTTCGATACCAAATGTTTTCGATATATTAGAATGTGATTTATCTTTTGTTTAAATATTTTAGAAATAAGATTTATTCT
>BLXL01001320.1:0-10953 GCA_023170135.1 Acarapis woodi
ATAATTTTAAATAAAATAAATTTCTATACATTTTTAGGCATCATTAATTCTCATTGGTTATTAACAGCTGTGAGTATATTCTGAATAAAATATTTTCCTAATAATCTGGATAAATAAATCAAATAGATAATAAAAATTGTACTTTCATTTATATGCGAATAAATTTGAAAAAAGGCTCATTGTCTTGAGTTTAGACAATTTATATTTTTCCGTCAGAATCGTCCTAAATTGTCAGTTGTTGTGGGAAGTTTATCATGGAATAATACCGAAAATGTTGGTCGTCGTTACATTGTTAAAGATTGGAGAAAATATTTTGAACCTTTCGATGCACTCGGGCAATATCTTGTATTGTTTTATGGTATGTGCAAAGTATTCATTGAAATTCGAAACTGATTTTTTTTTGACATTTTAAGATATTGCATTAATTCATTTGAAAACTCCGATCAAATTTAGTACTGGAGTGAATGGTGTCGGTGCGGTTGAAAGGGTTGGTATTTTCTTATTATATATATAATAATGTTCATGAAATATCAAAAAAGATGTATTCAATTCAAATATTAGATGAAATATAAATTTCTTGTCAAATAAGTTTTTCATATGAATTGATCTTAAGATTTTTAAATTTCTTGAATTGATTCATTCAAAATACTAACAACCTTATTTAGTTCGAATCCGAACTAACAAAACTTTTTCAAAAAAAATTATAATGACACAAAATTTTGTGGAATGTTGATCTCTAAAAAAAAGAAACTAAGTATGCTTTCAATATTACTAATTGAATTTAATGATTTTTTTGAAGAGAAAAAATCAAGTTTTAATTTATAATATATTAAAATTTAAAAAAGATCAAATTTGGTTTAATAAAACTAATAGTAATAAATATATAAATAAAAACTTACCTATATATTACACAAATAGCATTAAATAGTAAATTTTGTTACAGGTATGTTTACCTAAGTTAGATAATCACCATGTAAATGAAGAGCTTCGTAAGTCATGAGTTTTTAAAATAATTTGCTGACTGTGCATTTTAGAAATATGATTCTTTGAAAATATCAGGTGTCAGTGGCTGGGGTGCGTAATGAATTTCAACTAATCAAATATTTATTCTTTTTTAACTAATTAATAAAAATTTTGTTATTCTTATCACTAAAGGTTCTATTACACAATTACCTAAAATTACAGTTCCAAAATATTTGAATTTTGTTGATTTGCCATTTGTTTCAGACACTGAATGCAATAAAAGATACTGGCCTATACGTAATAGCAATAGATTTATATGTGCTGGTTACCTTGATGATGCCAGACTTCATGGCATATGTATGGGTAAGTTCGAACATGTGAATATTTATTCACTTTATTTAAAATCATCATATTTTCGTTAATTCAAAATGTTTATATTCAACTTATAATAAAATAAGTATGAATTTGATTTTCTATTTTTCACTTAACAAAATAAAATAATTCGCTATTTTAATTATTCGTTTTTGTTATCGTTATTTTTAAGCCTTTTTAATAAGTTCTTTTGACTGAAATGAATCTTTTATTGTGTTTAGCCTGATTTTATTTTATTTCTTCCTTTTTTTTTTTTGTCTTTATTTTTGATTCGACACATCATTTTTTTAATTAATTTTCCCTAAATCAATTTTTTTTTTCATTTTAGGTGATTCAGGTTCACCACTCGTTTCAAAAGATGCAAATGGAAGAAATGTCATAGTCGGTGTGGCCTCTGGGGGTAGAGATAAATGTGCTTCAGGTTCATTTTCCAACATAATTGATGCATCTCTAATTAATCGTTATAAATTTTATTTATCTATTAATCTATTTATAGGCAGATTTCCAGCTACATATGCGAGAGTTTCTATTTATAGAGATTGGATAAAAACAATCACAGGCACATAATCATCAAAAGATTTACTTCGAATTCAGTAGTAAATATTTCAATGAAGATAATATTCTAAGCTTAATTTTTATGTTAGAAAAAAATTCTTATTAATTCACAATAATTGTTCATCATGAGTCGTAACATATGGTAAATTTGTAATTTTTCAATAATTAGTAATAAAAATCATTCTATTGCAAGAATAAGATTAATTAAATAAATTTATTTCGAAAAATTGGTAAATATTTTGATAAAATAATTGGAATCAAAATAGATTTAAGTCAAAATGATTCCTGGTATGATTAAAAAATTTGCACTAAGTACCTGTTTTATACTGATTCTATTTTTCGTATACTTTATAAGAAATTTTTGTAAGATCGAGTTTTGTAATATTTTACTGAATAATATTATCAGTTTTTTGGTTTATCGCATATGGATTTATAGAAATTTTTATTCAGTTTTTTATTTGAATATTTTAGAAACTTAAATTCATGATTTTCAAGAATTTGACAATGCGCAGTTTAAATTAGAATTGTTTCATCTTGAGTTACATCTTAGAAATTTTTTTCAATAAATTTAGTTTTTTTTTTTTTTATTTAGAAAAAGTTATAATAAAAATTTATTGGAAAAATTATTGGTTTTGTTTTATTTATATCGAATTTTTTTGTATATTTTATTTTTAAAATAATTAGAAAATGTATCCTTCTGATCATTTGATAACTGTTGATTTTGTTTATTCAAATTCCATATTTTTTAACTGTTTCTTATCTGTAAATCTTATCTGATTTAAAATTTCGAAATTTGAATTTCTCAGTGCTAAATCAAAATTCACATCGATAGCTTATACTTGATTAATATTTTATATAATCTTTGTTTGAATCAAAATTATTTTTCAGCTTATTTTTTTAAATAATTATAGAGCAAAAAATCAATCTAATTGAGCAACAAAAAAAAAACGCTCGCACATTCAGAAAGATAAAAATTCAGAAAGAAAGAAAATTTCTTTGCCCTAAAATGTATAATCTAGCGTTCAAATTAATACCGTTGACGACTATTTAAATGATTTAGGTACTAAAACTTTGAAAATGGATAATTTAAAAAAAGGTTCATGCGGATCTGATCTCTCAATTTGTGGAGAAGAAGCAGGTAATATATATATTTTTTTATATAATATTTAAACGAAAATATTGAGTATTGCATTTTTTAACTAATTTTAATTTCGAATTGAAACCTGATTAAGTGATTTGTTCATTAAATTTTAATTTTTTTTATTAGGATGCCACGAGTTCGAAAATGGAACTTATATTTGTATTTGTACTTTGGATCTTAGAATTATGGATCCAATAAGAGGTTTGTCTTAATCGATTTTTTAAATGAAAATACCTACTGGTTATAAATAGTATTGTAATTCCTGATTCCTATATTATAATTGTTTTTGAATTTATTTTTAATAAATAATTTGAATTTTTTTTTTAACAGGATGCAATTTGTCAAAAGGAGGTTAGTTTTTTGTTAAACAAATTTTTTTCTGAAAAAAAAACCTTTTAACCTTTAAATTAATAGAAAATAATGGTCAAAATACACCGAATGTTCTACTAATTCACAGTTTTAATAAAACAATTCTAAATCAGTTTAATAAAGTGAGTATTGTTAATTAGGTAAATAATTTTTTTTTTTGATTTTTTACAATTTTAAATCATAAAATTTTTCTACTAATTAGTCTATTAAAGTTTATTGAAATGATCATAAATTAATTTTGATATAGTTTATAAATAGGTTATATTAATCTTAAAGATTTTTCAAATAATTTTTTTTAGTTTAGTAATAATTTTAAAGGTTATGATGATTCAACACTCTATATTTTACTTTCACTATTTACCTGTATTATGCTGGTATTCTTAATTTTCATAAGTTACGTTTGTTTCAAACGGCGACGCCTATTTTTTCAGAACAACTCCTATAATAATCATGAACATATCGAACTAAAATCTCCTTCTTTCAAGAATTTGATCTCAAACCAAAATTATTATACCAGGTACGCATAAAATTTTATTTTTTTAGATTAAAAAAAAATTCTTGTTCTACTAACTCTTTACAAATGACTATTATGTATTGCTGAAAATTTTTTTGGTATTCTTATTTTCTCATTTTAAATATGATAAATAATATATAATTGAAAAAATAATTAAAAAAGTAAAAATTTGATTTAGAATAGATAAAGAAAAACTAGTATAAAATTGAAAAAAGGGCAACAATTTTTCGAGAAAATCCACCATAATTTGAATATTTCTGTCTATCAAACATTTCACATATACTTTATATGTATTTATATTTATTTTTCTCTTATTTTTTCAAGTTTTATAATGTTGATGCAATATTATTATTATTTTCTTTAGTTCTTTAGAAAATTTTTTGTTATCATATACAAGTATACGACAATTCGAAATTAAAAATCAGTGTATTAAAATTGAAGAAGAAATAGGCGAAGGCTGCTTCGGTAAAGTAAGAAAATCTGATTAAAAATTATTTTTTGAATCAGTTTACACTTATTTTTTTGAAAAGGTATTCAAAGGGGAATATAAGTCAAAAGAAAATGATGAACAAGACCCTATTCCAATCGCCATAAAAATGATTAAGAATCAAGCAGCAGATCTAAAAGATGCTAAAGAATTTTTTCTCGATTTTGATCGTGAAATAAAGATCCTTTCCAAACTCAATCATAGAAATATTATTAAATTTCTGGGAGTTGTGCGTCTTAACTCGACTGATATTGCGTTCTCAATGGTGAGTTTTTAAATGCCTTAAACCAAAAATATTCAATTCTCGATAATTTTATTTGAAAACCCATTCACTTTTGCTGACTTTTCACTTGAAATAAATTTTCAATGTGTCTTTATTAATTTCAAAAAATATCTTATAATAAACTGTAAAAATTTTTTCGTATTTTATTCATATTTCTTTATAAAATTGTAGACAAAATTTTATAATTAGTTGTAGAGGTATTTTGATAAATTTATTTAAGAGACTAATTAAAGATAATTTAGTCATGTTTCTTGAAATTTATCGATAAACTAAAAATATTTTTTTGTATATCCAATTACTTATGTGTGTGAAGTTCATTTTTTTTTAAATTTTTTATCATTTTCTGTTCATTAAAACGAAATCCGATTTTTTTTTCATTTGCAGTTTCAGAATCTTAATTTTATTTTTTTTTGCGTAAATAGATAATTAAGTTTTATTATTTTTTCAATTTCTTATATATTTTGAAAATTTTTTGTGATAAAATTTGATTTTTTGAATATAATAATACATTTTTTATGCAAAATGATTTAAAAAATACTCTTCTTTTTTTCAATCGTGAAAAATTATATCTGAAAAAGATATTTGAATTTATGCCCTTAGGAGATTTGAATCAACTATTACGACATTGTACACTGTCTGATTCCGAAAATTTTACTTTATCAACTAGTGCGTCAAGTAACACACTGAAAATTACTGAAATTGATTCGAGTACACTTAATACACCATACGATTCAAATTTCCAAACTGTTGAAAATAAAAATATTTTGTCATATGAAAGGCTTTTAACGAAAAAACGGCAAAATAATTGCGATTTTATCAATGAATTATGGATGAAAGATTTGCTTTGGATAAGGCGAGTTTTATTTATTTTATATTCGAAATCTTTTTAATCATAAGATTTTTCTTTTTTTAGTAGTCAAATTTCTGCAGGCATGTTATTTCTCCAGCAACATAACTGTACGCATCGAGATTTAGCAACTAGAAATTGTCTCCTTGATGAAAATTTTTGTGTTAAAATAACTGATTTCGGAATGTCTCGAGAGATTTATAATGAAGATTACTATAGGACAAGTGGAAATAAGCGACTTCCAGTTAGGTAATTTTATAATTATGATAAATTTTTTAAGAATCAAATCATGTATCAAATACTGCAAATGCCTTTGATAAATTTATAATTTTTAGATGGATGGCTCCAGAATCTATTTTGTTTGGAAAATTTACATATGGTCAGTTATTTAAATTATTGTCAAAATTTTTATTTTTTTATACTATTTTTTGAATTTTAATTTAAATCTAGAAAGTGATGTTTGGAGTTATGGAGTCGTACTCTGGGAAATATTTTCTTTCGGCAAACAGCCGTATTATGGTCATAGTAATACTCAGGTAATAAAAAAAAATTCGATTTTTATTTCATTACTTATTTCAAATAATTAATTTTTATTTAAATTCAGTATTGAAAAAAATACCTTTTTAAATGCTTAAAACTAAAAGATTAAATTCAAATATGTGTAAATATTTAATACAAAAACAAAACATTAAGGTTATTCTTTATTTTATTCCTTTACTGAAATCAATTGCATCTGAAAGAAAAATGAATTTCTCTCACAATAAATTTCAATTTTTATATAATATATTTTTGATTTATAATCTATTATACTTCAAAATATGGGCTGCAAAGTGACCTTATATTATAGTCATCTATTAATCTTCATTTATTATACACTATATATACTAGTTTTTAAACAAAACATTAGTTTATTTATCTAAAGTTACTAAATTAATTCATACAAATACTTTAGCTTTTATGCCAGATTTCTAAAAAAATTACCTAATTTAATAGGCTATTCAATTAATACTTGATGGTCATTTACTTTCTTTTAATGAACCACACGAAATACCACCTGTAATTTTGAATTTGATGAGCAAATGCTGGAGATTAAATCCAGAAAATCGAATAAAGTTCAGTGAAATTTTAAATGAATTAACTAAGTACTGCACACGATCTCAAAAGGAATTATTATCGATAAAAATGCCAGAAAAATCATTAGACAACATTTAATAAATTTTTCAATTTGAATTTTAAAAATACTGTCTGATTATTATCAATGGCTTTTTGGTTTATAAAAAGAAAAAAATATTTTGTAATCATTGATGATAAATGATCAAATTTAAAAATTTTGTCGAAATAGTATCGTAACATTTTTTTATTAAAAAAGCGAAGATATTTACACGAAATATTTATTTACCAGGTAAAAATCTATAAATTTAAATAAAGAATTCTAATCTCATTCAATTTAGACTTTTATGGAATATTAATAATTATTGATTCGTAATTAAGATTTAAAAAAAAAAATTAAATTTCAACTTTTAACAAAAAATTATTATCGAATTCAATTGAATTAATACTGTAATATTTGACAAATTTTTGATAAATAGTCGTGTAAAATTTTAAAATATTCGGGCTTTTTAACAGAAATTTTCAATAAAAACACTTATTTTTATTTCAAAAAATTGTAATCATTTTATCAACATGAAAAAGATATTCGATAAATTTTTCCAATTTTGATTCAATAGATTTCGATTATTAATGTTAGAAATTTTACACTTTAATTTAAATTTTCAAATCGAACATAGATATATATATTTTTAATGAGCAAACTAATTTATCATTTAAATATATTCACAACATTAAATTTTATCTAATGCATATTAATAGATTTTTTTATGATTTAAAAATAAGTTCTTTCTGCTTTAAACATAAGAAAGTGGAATCACAAAAACATTTTGCCAATAGATTAAACAGATTTAAATTTTTTTTTAAATGCCTTACATGACTTCCAAAATTTATTGTTTAAGATTCAAATTGTAATTCTGTTACTTTATTCAACTATTTCTGTTATGTTCTTTTCATCTATAAATCTTATAATAAAATTCTTGAAATTTTTTTTAATGATTTTTCAAATATTTTAATCTAATTCTAGTTTATAAAAAGTAAAGCTATTAAAACTGAAGCAAGAATTAATTTGACTTTTTAATTTATAAATATTTTTCACACTATTATTCTAAATAATCAATATTATTTTTAGAGAAAATGTACAAAGCGCTTTTTCTAATTATTTTCATTTTTTTGATCTAGCAAAATTTCCTTTGAATTAAAGTTAGTAGAAAATTAAATTACTGATAAACAGTTCGCTTTTGTCTTTGCTCTAACGGACGAATTTTATTTTTGTTGGAATTAATAGATGACAATTTAATTGCTTCCTGATTAGTACTTGGTAATTTTTCAAATGTCGAACTTCTCACCAGACCATATTGCGTACAATTAGCTTGCATATTTTGACTTTTATCAAGTGTACTAGTCGCTGTAGATTTTTTTTTTAAAATTTTCGATGAAATATTCTGTTGATTAGATACAGTTTTTTTCCATAATGAACTAATTTTACTCGACTTTCTGGCTGTTAATTGAAAATCACCAGATGGTATCGAACTTATTCGTGACAATGATTTACTTGTTGGTATTTTCATTCCACGCAAACTTTCTTGATTTTTAGACTTTAATTGATCTAAATCGGTTTTCATCTGATCTGATTTAGAATTTACTGGTGATTTATTTGAGCTAATCGTTGAATTTTTCTTTATGGCTTTATTTTTACGAAATGTATCGGTTTTCGATTGATTTGCTAAAGGTGTTCTTGAATTTTGTTGATTCGGTTTCGATAGTGCATTTTTAGTGATTCTGGTAATTGGTTTCACAATTTTTGAAATACCTGGTTTATTAGCCATATGTTTTGGTGTTGATGTTTTAATAAGGTTCGATTTCTTAAATGAATTTTTTGAAAATGATGAATCTAACGACGCATTTATTGATAAATCATGGATATCAGAATTTATAGAAGGTAAAGAATCGCAATTAGAAATACAATCTACAGTTGAATTGCTAAGTGAAGAAATGCCTGAAATTTGGTTCAGAATAGAAGGTGGATTTATCTTGTCTATTGCACTTATACTATTTATACTATTTTTGTTACTTAATAAACTTGAATTAACACTCGTCTGGTAGCCAGAAGTACTCATTGCCTGATCTTTGGATTGGGCACTTTGTGATCTTTTCGACCTTGTTGATTTGGTTATTGTAAATGTGTTTGTAGGTGGTGAAGTAGATTGTGATCGATCCGCGTTCCATACTTTAGCTTTTGGAGATCTTAATCTAGATGATTTAGACTGGTCATTTGATTTCAAATTTTTAGTAGACATTTGCTGTTCGTCAACAGTAAATAAACTATTATTAAGACTTGATGCTACCGAATAATTAATTTGATCATATATCTTCGGTGGTTTGGCATTTTCAATATTGTGGTCTAAAAATATACTATCTGTCAATAGAGTGCCATTATTTTCAGCATTATCAATTAAATTTAAATTTTCAATTGACTCTGCATCAATCGACAGATTTATTTCACAGCTGCGAATAGTTACGTCATCATCCTCTTCGTTATTTATTAAATCATCATCTAAAATCAAATTTTGAACATAAGTATTTAATTCATCTAAGTTTTTATCCGTTCTCTCATCTTCATCGGGCACTAATGTTTGTTCATCGTTATCGCTTTGCTGATTATTTTTTACCGTTTGATCCGATTCATTTAAAGGCAGAGTATAGGTGAGATTGTGTTGCTTTTCATCGACATTATAAGTTAAATCATTTTCGAAAATTATATCATTAAATTCTTCATCATTTATTGTTAATTCAAAATTTCTATTTTAAAATAAAAATTAATTTCAAAATAAAATTATATTTTTAATTTCTTACCTATTATTAAGGCAATCTGTTGTCCTAGATTTGGGTAATTTATTATAAATTTGTATGTTTTTTCCCATCGTTTTCGATTTTTTAATTTGAGAAGGATAAATTAATCTTGATTTCGATAATGATTCCTTTTTTGACTCAGGTGTATTTATTTTAGTTGTTGAATTCTTCAATTTCTGATTTATAGACTGAGAAGTTGGTATTTTAGTCTGTTTAACATTTCGTTTTAATTGATTGATTTGTTTAGTATTCTGTTTTGATGTGGCATTATGTTTTGCCGGTACAGGAATTTTAGTTTGAGAATTAACGTTTGATAATTGATTTCTTTTTTTTATATCTGATTTACTTGAAGATAAATTTTTATCATATTTTCGTTCCTTATTTATTGTTTTTTCACTCAAATTTTTAACACCTTCTTCAATTTCAGCAAATTTTTTACCAAGATCATTTTCAGTTAATTTATTTTCATTAAATTCATTCGATTCTTGAATCACTACTGGATAAGCATGAAAAATACTGTTTGAATCGTAAAAATTGAAATCGTGATCGATCGATGGTTTGGCAAGTTTTCTAAATTCCTCTTCGAGAATCTCCTCATTTAAAGTGTAATCTTTTTTTAGCATGAATTGATCATTATTATCATAATACATGATCGGTTCAGAAATCGTTGAATATATTGAACTATACTTAGATTCTTCGATTTGTAAATAATCAGGAAAGAAGTCCACACTTTTAATCATATTTGAATTAGTGTGCACGTAAAGTTCACTGCTTAATTCAATTTTCGAGTCCACTTTTTTTAAATTGTTCGATTCTCGTTTTATATGTTCAATCATGTTGTTCTCGCTAATTGAGTTATCATCTTTATACAAATCACTAAAATAGTCGCTTGTTGAATGCGATACGTCCAATACTTCAATTTTCTGTTTAGAATTTGTTGTCAAATTATCTTCTTTTTTTATATTAAATAATTGTTGGCCTAATGAATCATTTGTAATATTTGAATTGTTAACAAAAAAGTTATTCTGAACGTTTTGTTCTGCTTCAATACAATTTAATGTCGATAATTGAATCTTATTTTCATTTATAGATTCAGCTTCTTTAAAACTATTTCTAAGTTCACGTTTTAAAAGCATTCGTTTACGTTGGCTCAATAAATTTGATTTATCTGTGAGACAATTGGTTGAAAACACTCGAAATCTAATCATTTCAAAGTCGAAATTGTTACTTTTGAAACATTGAGAAGTGAGAAGATTTCTGAGGGTTTCTTTGGAAGCTGTTGCAATTATGGTATGTTTAGAAAATGTCAAATTTTTAAGCATATAAATGAAAGTACAATTTTTATTATCTATTTGATTTATTTATCCAGATTATTAGGAAAATATTTTATTCAGAATATACTCACAGCTGTTAATAACCAATGAGAATTAATGATGCCTAAAAATGTATAGAAATTTATTTT